>CM060694.1:54249261-54406693 GCA_030686995.1 Artemisia argyi | reverse complement strand
GACTCGTTATCTGGTGAATCGTTGTGAGACATTGTTTTGAACTTAGTAATTTGTGAATTACGTATTTGTATGTGAATTGTGGTGCATTGTGATAACCTGGGGATGGCAATTTATAGGGGGTATTGTTTGGATTTGAAATTTGAATTTACCCCGCTCTTGTTAGAAATTTGAAATTTAAACGTTTGAAATTTAAACGTTTGAATTTACCCCGCTCTTGTTAGAAATGTTGAATTTAAAATGTATCCCACCTTCTGTTAGAAATTTTGAATTTAAAAATTATCCCGCCTTCGATAAACCCCTATTAATACCACACCATACCATTCATTTTTTCACACTCTTCAATATCTACAACATTTCACAATGAATAATCGTTGGTCAATGGAAGAAGAGGAGTTGCTAGGTAACGTATGGCTTGAAGTTCATGATGCTAGAGACCTTGTGAATGGACGTTCTTTTTGGAATGAAGTTACACGAAGGTTCAACGATCAGACTGATGGTGAGCACCGTAATAAAAATAGTATTACGGCTCAATGGAGTAGGATCAACCGTGAATGTCGTAGGTGTAATGAAATTTACAAAGAGTTGCTGCGTACAAGTGAAGACCCTTGTCGTCTCAGCAATGCAAACCGAATTTATTATGAATGCTATGGGAGAGGGATATATTATCAACATGTGTGGTTCGTACTGAGAAACACACATGCATGGGACAGAGATGATGAGTAATGGTGTTTTATGTTAAGTATTTCCGTATCGTATGATTCTGTTTACGTATCGTGTGTATTTGTTTCCTTTATCGTAGGGGGTGTTTTGTAACCTTTTCATTTTGGTATTAATAAAAGCAAATAATATGACTAGGGCCAAAAGTGTATTTTTTTTTTAAATAAGCAGCTTAACGCTGCGTTAAGCTCTTAACTCTTTAAAAGCCTCATTCAGTTTTCCCTTACCTTTGTCATCTACAAAGATATCCAAAATGAAATACATAAGGAACTGTGTTGACTTGTTTATTATTATTATTATTATTATTATTATTATTATTATTATTATTATTGTTGTTGTTGTTGTTGTTGTTGTTGTTATTATTATTATTATTATTATTATTATTATTATTATTATTATTTTGTAAATTGGTTAAGATATGCGCATATCATTAAGACAGATTGGCATCATCATATTGGCATCATCAAGATGAAATACACATTACAGACACACACCACTAAGACAGATTGACATCATCATATGTGCAACCATTACATTTTCCTCCATAAGAATATCCCAAATAGCTTAAACTACATTTCCCTCAAGATACTTATGTGCAGATGAATGTTGCTTCCTCTCCACATTAGACTAGAGATCAAGCATCTTTTAGGCCTCATTCAAACTAAAGGGATACCCATGGACAATATTAGTTAACCACTAAATCACATGAAGCTTAGACTACATTTCCCTCAAGATATTTATGATAATTAACTACTAACCACATGAAGCAGAGCAAGTTATTGAGTTTAGTTGCCACTCCATGTACCACTAAATCAGTAATCTAGTTATGTTGTTTGACAAAGGGCCTAACTCACACCATGTTCAAGAACTACATTTCCTTCAAGAAATCCCAGTTTTCTACACATTAAAGTGAAGACTAAGATTCTATTAGGCATCATCCAACTAAAGAGATATCCCATGGGCATTTACATCTACTGGAAGCCTAGTTTACGAAACTTGACTACTGTGCCACAAGAAACAAAGCAAAGTATATACTGAATCACTAAACTATATACTGTCAATGGATACATTTCGAACACTAAAAAGCTAAACTGCATTAACTCTAACCATAGGTTTGTCTATTAAGTCTCCACACATAAGAATGCAACAGAATACTAACATACCAAATACAGAACAATGCAACATAATACATTTCACTAATAAGTACTCAAATGTATTATACACTAACCTTTCGCAACCTCCGGTTCATTGTACACTTTTTTCATAAGTCTTCAAGTATCACATCAACTATTCTATCGTCTTTTTTCCAATTCTCCCATATTTAGCAAAAAAAACATACTCCATGATATCATCAGTTAGTTCCACTTTGCTCCAGTTCTTACCCTTCGAAGAATCCACCATTGTATGAATGGGTTTTTTTGCAAAAAAAGTATTTAGGGTTGTGTGGACTAATCCGGTAGTGAGGAGTGTGTGAGAAGTGATAAAGTGTTAAAAATGGAATATGATCGGGTTTGGTTATGTTAGGGTAAGTTTTTGGTGGGAAAAGGAAGACGGTGCAATTATTGAACAACCACAGACAGCATGTCCCTTAATATGTAATTGTAAACGTCAAAACGTTGCATGATTTTTGAGGTAACACTTTTGAGATGGTAAATAAAAAGTTACACTCTCTTCTCAAGTTGTTGTTGTTGTTGTTGTTGTTGTTGTTGTTGTTGTTGTTGTTGTTGTTGTTATTATTATCATCACTTTCATTAGAAACAAAATCATAGGATTACAAGAAATTAGCAGCATCAATCACCGCACGACCTGGTGATACGTGGGAATTGCGCCCTCGCAACAGGTTTTACCTCTCAAGGGATCTTGAGAAGCTTACAACCCCCATCAGACAGTGTACCTGATCGTTGTAGTATAGTATAATGACAAGTACCGGGGGATTGATCATTCAACTCAGGAATAGCGTCGCTAGGATTCGAAAGCCTAATAAACTAGGTCTAGAGGTGAGGGATGATTCTTTTTGTATTTTTATATTTTATGGAAAGCAATTAAAAATCTCGGGTTTTGGAAGAATGGGCGGAATTAGTTGCTAGTCAACTAACCCAATTAATCTGAAGATGCAATTAAAATAAAATAAAATAAATGAAAGTACAACTAATTATACTAATGTGGTGGTAACAATAATGAGGAAAGTTGTGTTTACTTAGGTTTCATTACTCCCTATATATCTTTTACATGTTGATTAGCTTGTTACAATTGCATGGATGACGGGTCATATTCCTTAATACTAGTCGTAGGGCCGTGTACAATATTCCCTAACTCTATAGGATCCTACTTCACTCCTATGTCGAGCCGTTAGAAGCTCCTAACATGGGATCATTATAATTCTCCTACGCATTGAATACAACCAAAAATCATAGTACACCTCCGATCATGTTTCTTAAGACGTTCAAGCAAGTTACCAATGGAAGTCTGCCAGTTTTCTTAAGCCTAACATCGAATACAATCATCCGTAACAATTATAAACAAACAATCAACCCATAATCAACATCTAGGTCTCACTACATCTAAGCAAACACAAAAGAAATCTAGCCTAGCATGTTAAATAGAAGACAAGCGTAAGATATAATCAAACAACACATAGACAAATTGAATGATTTAGAAGAATACTTATCTTTAATTGAACATGAAAGATTCAAGGGGTTGAAACCCTTGAAAAAGTGATAAAATTCGGACTAGGGTTTATTCCCTCAAAGTTCCACACTAATGAATGAAATTTGAAAAACTATATATAGATTACACATCGTGACGGTGTCATGTATTGGATTGTGACGCCGTCAAATCACCGCCATAATGAAATCGTATTGCCTAGATCTATTTGTGATGCCGTCATGTAGGATTTTCCTCTGGGCCGTCACTAATACTTGGACCCTGACGGCCTTGGGTGACGCCGTCATCTTCTATGCTTAAAAACTCTCTGGATCGTCACGTGTATTTCCCACATCCACCTCTTTTGTAACTCTTGACGCCGTCATGTGGAGAGCCTTGACGCCGTCAGGTACTGTTCCAGCAAGAAAAATTGAGACTTTGCCGTTTTCTTCACTTTTATGCTCCAAAAACGTCCAAAATGCTTCCTTTTCCAGATTTATCTCCAAAAGCACCTAAAATGACAAAAAGAACGATTTAGGGCAATATTTGATCAAATAATCACGAATTCGGGCTTAAATGACCCCCTAAAAGCGGTACACTTTTCGCCTCATCACCTGGCACAAAATCAATCATACCAGTTTGCGTTAGGGGAAATGACCACGTTAAATCGACACATACGTCTTGCCCTCTCTCCGAGGAATAGAGTAATATATCTGCTAGCCGTAAGGCTTGCTCTCTATCTCCACCCAACCTGATGTCAACCTCTTTACGAGCCGAGACCCCGGAGCGAAAACATATATCAAATAAAGTATCGCACACCATGTTGTGCCGATGTTGAACACCAATGGTGCCGGTACACGATACAGCATGGTCTCCGTAAATATCCCCCATGAAAACATTGGAGCAAGCTGAGCACGACATCTAAACAGAAAAAAGGGGAACGCCTAGCCGATAACATAATACGCACCTGTAAGTTCTGGCATTCATAACCTGTCCCAGCCCAGATATCGGAACCACCCTAAGCCAGTCTGAAGTGTAGTCCTCCTTTAGTGACCTCTAGAGTGCCATTTATCGAGAAGATAGGTGATGAGTGTGTAAATACTCATCATTTTTATCGTATCTGAACTGCCAAAACATCCAAAAACACTCAGTAATGCATCAAAATACTGAAAATATTTCAAAATTGTGTTTTATATGTTTTAGATGCAAAATGTTTAAAAACAAATGAAAAATGAACAAAGTTTGCATAATTGGCAGTTTCAGTCCCTCAAGTTTCAAAAATTGACAAAACTAGTCCCTAAAGGTTTAAAATGAATAAAAAGTCAACTTTGATCCTTGGATAATCAAACTTGTTCAAAATTAATCCCTGGATGAAATTATTGCTGGGAAAAGTCCAAAGTGATTCAGAAACCCTAATTTGAAGAGATAAAAGGAAGAAAGAGGCTAGGAAAGCGAGTTAGTTTTTTAGTGTAATTTTAGTTCACTTAAATTATTGTAATTTATAATTTCCAATCAAAACTCAATGTTGTAATTTGTTTATTTTTCAATAACATAAGTTCTGAGTTTGAGTAATTCCATTTTCAGTTTACATTTTAGTTTACTCAAAAATACAAAAAAAAAAAAAAAAAAAAAAAAGGAAATTAATAGAAATAAATAAAAAATACATGAAGCAGGGAAGAAAAGGTGGGATGAACTGGTTTAGAACCCCATGGGGGGTGTTAGGAGTGTGTTGTAATTGACTTTGGTTCCACTGATTAAGCAAAGGACTATTGTAAGATCATTTTTTATTTTTAGTTAATTTACTATAATTTTGTGATTTCCTGTAGCATTGCTTATCCTTGGTTGTATTTGTACTCTTTTGTGTGATGTAAGTTCATTTATCAGCATAAGTTAGCAACATCACTTATAAGTTCTCTTTTGCTCACTTGGGACAAGTTTTTACAAATATAAGCTTGGTACACTGCCATAATGTGCACATCAATGTAACTTGGAAACTTGTGCTTGAGATTAGTGTATTTGTGGATTTACTGACTTGAAATGTCATTGAGTGTGATTGTGATTCAGTGTTAAGGACTAAATCCACCAATCCCTTTGAAAATGCCCACACAGACCTCTGTTAAGGGGTGTTTGGCAAAAGCTTGTTTTGATTTTTAAAATTGTTTTGTCCATAATTTTCTTATTAGGTTAGCTTTAGTTTATAGTCAATAGTTATTTTCAAGCATAAAATCAGTAGGTCTTATGTTAAAAGTCAAAGTTACTCTCAATCTCATTTATAGGCTTATATAGTGTAATTTGGAAATTGTGTTTTTACCATTTGTTAGTTCTAGGGTAGATTTAAGTTAATCAGGTATTACATTAGTTTAATATTACACCTAGAATTAGTTTTAATTTATCTAATCTTAAATTGGTCAAACTTAGGGCTAATACTCAAATAGTCAAAACTTGCATGTCTGTGAATATGGACAGATTTCTAGACCATGCACAGTGTTCAAAATGGATTGAAAATACATGATTCTTGTTGTTTTAAGTTAACTGGTAGCTTATGGATGTATTTCAGCCAACAACTTGGAATTTGAAACTCTTTTGTGCATTGAAATGTGAGCTTGAAATTGCCTGTGTGAGCACTTGCATTGCCCTGCACCAGGGCTCTTGTTTGCTTAAGCCTTTTTCTTAAAGCCTCCATTAAGCTCTTTAGACATTTTTAGCCTGTGATATTTGTTATTTTGAAAAGCTCATAAGATTAGCTCTTATTGCATACACTCACAACTTATTTTCATGCTAATTTGTGTGCTTATTCTTGCCCATCAAATCATAATCACTGAGCCATCCACACTGAACCATCAGTGTGGGAAGCCCATTTCATAAGCTCACACTGAACTTGTCAGTGGATCATTGCCTGTATCATTGAGCTTTTTGGAGAGTTCCACAGCCATACTTGTTGGATCTAAGCTTAACCTAGGCTTCTCAGCTTATTTAATAAGCTAATTTTGGCTTTCCAACTTGTCCAATTCTCTGTGTTCACTAACCAAGTCAGTGGATTACAAGCTTTTTCCCAAGCCCCTCAAAAGCTCATTGGTGGCCCCCATCTTGTAGTTTTGGGCTTTTTGGTAACTTTGATAAGCCACCTGATCACATCCAAACTCATCTTTAGATTATTGGCTTATTAGATAAGCCATAATTAGGTCTGCTACTTGTCCCTTGGGACTATTTGGTTTTCAGTGGACCTTGGAATAGCTTATTGTGTTTTTTTAGCTTAATCTAGTTGCTTATCTCTTTTCTTTGGCTTTTTCCAAGCTTATCTAACTTTGTTCAGCTTATTTCAGCCTTGGTCCTTAGATGGTAGCTTATTTGTAGTTTTTTTTATTTGAAAAATCCATTTTGGCTTATATAAGCCATCTGTTGAGCTAAACAGCTTATTCAGGGCTTATTTCAAGGTTTTAGAAAAGTCCCTTTTATTAAAGTTTATTATTTTCACTTGTTTAGTAGATTTGTAAAAAGAAAATTGAAAAAAAAAATGTTTGGCAAAAAGGGGAGAGGCAGGGGTCGAACCTGAGACCTCCCCCCTTATAAGATGCTAAGGGTGTACCTGTAAACCAGTCGCCCTTGGGTCTTTTCTCATTCATATCCCACCAAAATAAATACTTAATATAGTGTGTAGTGGTTAAGCTTATTTTGGCTGTTTTAGCTTATTGGCAGCTTATTAATATGTGACTAGGACTTTTTATATTTTTCTTAACATTCTGCTAGTATTTAGTAATTATATAAAAAATTTCATAATTTTAGAAATTAGTTTAGTATTATTTATAATTAAAATAGTTTAATTAGGTATTAAATAAATAATAAGTAATTAATTTTAGAAATAGCTTATTTATAAGTATTTAGGAATTTTTATATTTTTATAAGCTTTCTGTCACTTTAATGTAGTTATAGAAAAAGTTTTATAATTTTAACTTTTCATTTAGTATTTATTATAATTAAATTAGTTTAAATAGTTTAATTAAGTTTTAATAGTTTTTAATTAATGAAAATTAAATAAAAAGTCTAAAAAAATATTTTCTTTTTCTAATAATTTTATTGTGTCATTAGGATTATAAAAATATAATTTTCATGTCCGTAGGGTTAATGTAGCTTAAATTTCACTTTTTATTTCGCGCACTCACGTTTATTTTAATTTTAACTCGCGTTTTATTTAAATAACTTTTACGTTTTTAAATTTAGGTTACGTTATTAAAAGTAGTTTGTAAAATAAAGAAAAACCAAAAACATAAATAAAGTGATAGCTTCTATTTAAGCCGTTTGGCTTATTTTTCTGCTTATTTATAAGCAAATTCTGATTTTAAATTTTTTAGATCACGTTTTAGGATAATTAGGTTTCACGTTATTGTTAATATAGATTGTTTAAATCGTTCTTATTCGTACTCCCTTAGCATAATCATTCAAAACCCTTATATACCCTTTTCTGTCCAAATTCACCCGATCACAAACCCGTTTTTATACCATCCACACCTCGTCGGGACATAACGACCCGGGGAAACACTATACTTCCGCGGAGCATTGAGCCTAAGGAGTTTGACTATATTGATCACATCTGTGGTTGACTTTAGTTGACTGCTTTTGCCTCAATCAATAGGCAAAATGTGGATTCAGCCATTTGGGTAACACGTTTGAAATATATATCTGCCAATTTCTTCCTGAGTTTGGGGGCATCAATCTCATCCGGGTTACTCATAAGGTCAATATCCATTTTCGCATTAAAAGCGCATAAGGCCTCTTCGAAGGAAGGTCCAAGGGTTGCAATATCAGAATGTCTGAAGAGATTAGTCTGTAAGTTGGCAGATTAGAGTCTAGACGCAAGTAATGCATATTTCAAGGCATCCCCTGTTGAATATACACCAAGCCCACAAATACAAATGGCAGGGTGGCTAGCCTCCATTGCCAATCACCAAAACCAGGCCCAGAAGCAGTAACAATACGTTCTAGATAAGAACGGAGTGCCGCATCAAATGTAACGTGAGCACACTCAAAGACCCGTGGGAACATGTGCGCATAGATAAATATAACTTTGAGATGCCGGCACAAGCGCGAAGAAGCAACAGCTCACACTGGGGGTCCCTAAGCTTAGCAACAACATCCATAAGCTCAATAGTTTTAGCAACCCTTTTCATAACAAGTTCACTGCTAAACTCAAAGTCTATGCTAGCAGGCCCACCCAATAATTTGACACCACGCAGCAGTCTAGCAATATTGGGCGGGAAAACACCTGCAAGCCTGCTTCTAGGGTCTTCCTTTGGCCAAAAAACCTCGGTTTTATCAATGTTAAGGTGCAGGCTGCGCCGTGGTCCATCCAACAAAATAAGCTCTAAAGCTTTCCCCACGACCAAGGTATCTCCAATAATAGTGCCATCATTTAGATACCACGCTTGAAGGGAAAGATTAAAGGAATCTCTAATCTTACATATCAAAGGATGTAACACGAGAGCAAAGAGAAGAGGTCCAAACGGATCACCTTGTTGTATACCATGGTGCGACCATAACGTGTGTTCACCATAATATAATCTAGCTGGGCTAGAGTAGAAAAATTCCACCCAACGTGAAATGACAGGGCAGCGCAGGCGAACCTCCTGTAGCATGACCTCACGGTCTACCAAGTTGAAGACGTTTGTTTAAATGTGTTCTCAAGTTGTAAATATAAAAGAATGAAAGTAAATAAATAAATATATATATCATTTATAATAGTGTCCTCATACTAAAAAGACAAGTACTAATTATAAGGGTAGTTGTGGTTTTATATTTCCCTTTTTCTCATTCCATCCCTTTCACCCAAAAAGTGAGGTGAAAATTTTAAAAGCAAAAATCTCTATCTTTGACCAATTTATTTTTATTTTTCTTACTAAAAACAACTTAAGTACGTGAGTTATTTTACCTATCATCTTTTTTCTCTTTTCTTCTTTTTACTCAAATTGAGAACACAATGTAACGCGAGTCATTCTTCCTTTGGCTTTTAGTGGTTATGGAATCCCATTTGTAGAAAAAGGGAATTAGAAGTTTTTTAACCCATGAAAACATAGTATTGTCATTTAATAAAAGGTCAAGGAATCAACTAAGCTGACATTCGTTTACACTAAGTTTTGTCCAAAAATTGAAAACAATATATAACATATTTAATGTGCTTATTCTATTGAGATAAGGCAAATTGACTGCAAGAAATGAAATTAAATTTCATAATTGTTCCTAATGATAGCAACCAAGTTACATTTTAATATAGATCGTACGTAGTGACATATTCAACCGGTAGTTGTCATTGTATGCTAATCGATAACTAATCGTTTTTTTATAAATTTGCCGTTCAAAAAAAAAATCGATAACTAATTGTTGTTTTACGATCTTTACCTATCAGCTTTGAAAGGCTTATACGAGTCAATAATAATAGATGATCAGATTAGTTAGTCGTATCCCAATTACTGAGGTTACATGTTACTAGTACATAGTATTACTTAAGCGGTTAAGTCAATATTGGGTATGATTAATCAAAATCTTGTTGGCTTTTCAAGAAAACATATAGAATAAAGCTATGATTAATAACTGTTTTTTAATGTAAATGATGAATAAGGATAGAATGAAATAAAATAAAATGTGTATCTTTAAAAATATGAACCAATTATTGACTCATAATTTCTTTTAGTGTCATTTTTCTTTTCCTAACGCTAAATGTTGCATTTCTAGAAGGGATCTTTTAAAAATAAGATTTTCAGTTATTATTATTATTATTATTGAAAATTTCAAGAAACAATTTTAGAACAAAGATTCCATTTGTTGGGTGAAGTTGCTATCAAATTACAACACATGATTGCTCAATAGTCAATAGCCAATTGTCATTTGTCTATACCACCTTAATTCTTTCTTTCTTTTCGGCATGTCTCATGAAGCTAAACGTATACAGAAGATCCCGTGCACTTTTTCACTTTGAAAGGTTGAACAAAATGTTGAACAAAAACATCTGCAACAACATCCTTGCATAAATGCTTAAAACTGAAAATAACGCAGCTTAATTTGTGTTGTATTGGACATTCGACAAGGTTTTCTTTGAGTTATTGGGTCATGTACACAAAGAATCTAGCCTATCGTCTTAAACTCTTAATACTTGTTGAAGATTCAAATTATGTTTTAATCATGAAATTACGCGTAAAACATAAAAATAGCAAGGGAATATGAAGATTATGATAATCTGTACCATGTGAACAAAATCTCCATGGATCCAAGAAGATCTCACCTTCAATGGTCAAATAGTATTATTTTTTGATCTTATCGATATCTTTGATTGCATTTTATGTTTAGACAATGCATATGAGTTGTTTGAGTCGTGGCATGGCATTATCATTAGGGTGTCTCTCTTTTGCCTACAATTGTTTGCACACCATTGTTCTCCAGAAGACATGGTTAAACCTCCTCTTCTTTCGGGCTTCTTTGTTTCTCAATTGAGGTAACGTGTTTCTTTGGTCGTCATTCGAGAAAAATATAGTGTCAAAATCGAAAATTTACTATTGTCAGGATTTTCCCGCAGTAAAACACTGGCAAGATATTAGGGGGAAAAAAAGAACTACAGTGAATATTACAAATAGATTTTGGATCACTTAACAATCTACGACATGGGTTCCAAGAATTTACCTATCGTATTAGGTAAAGTCTCATAACATAATTTGTGTATCTTAAGTGTATAAAAGTCTATCTATCATGTAAAATCTCATAATCGAATTTGTTTTATCTTAAGTATCTAGAATTCATCCATCTTTTTTTAGCAAGGTTTCATGATATAATTTGTTTATCTCAGTGTCCAGAACTTATAACTAGTACTAGCATTGTTCGTTAGTTTGTTTATGAGTAAACTTTGTTTGAGATACAGGGCATTATATTACTACCTCCGTTTCAAAATTATTGTTCACAGACAAAAAACACACAGTTTTAGAAAAGCATCATCTTTACAGCTTTCTCTCTCTTACTTTTTGCACAAAGACAGTTTTACCCTTAACTAATTAATTTTCAACTTCTTTAAAGTTTGTAATAATAACTACAAATGTGGGTAATATGGTAAAGTTGATTTATATTTCTTATCTATTTATGAAAGTGGACAATTAATTTGGGACAACTGAAAAAGGAAAAATGGACAATAAATATGGGACGGAGGTAGTAGTATTTTATATCTTGCATATAAGTTTTGTATCTTTGCGGTTTGAAACTTCGAATAATATTTATTTATATATGATCACGTAATGTTCATTGGTTTTAGCATAAAATCCAGAAACGCTTATTGAAAAACAATCTTTGATTGGAAGACTATGGGTCTTTATAATTCATTTTAGTTCTCATATTTATTTTTTTTATTTTTTTAACTTTAATATTATCTTCTTTACATTACTACTACACTAGTATTTTGTAATTATCTTGAGGCATGTTGCACATTAATGCCAATAATATTCTTGGCTCCTTGCAAAGTGTGCAAAAAGAATCCGCATAAGAAGCATTTTATTGTTAACATGGAATCCCTTGTTTAACAACACATTTGAAGATTTATTTATTTACTTTTTAATGAAATTGCATCATTTGCATACGTGACAAAATTAAACATTTTTATTAGCCAATAAAAGTCAAAATTGGCTTTAATTGATCATACTCATCTAAATTTCATTTAACAAAATAAATATGCATAAAAACACATTTGTCAATTTTGTACACAAAAAAAAAAAAATAATAATAATAATAATAATAATAATAATAATAAATAAAAATAAAAATAAACTTTCAAAAATAAAAAGAAAATTAATAAAACTTTAGTTATTACATTTTAAATAAATTTTATGTACATAAGTATACTTATCAGTTTTTATTTTATTTTAATAACTTTATATATTTAATAAATACCCCTAGACTTTATACTTCTTATACTTTATATTTTTAAAAACATACAACATATTGTTGTTGTTATTTATAAATACTATTACCATGTATATTAGATAAATGTATTTGCATTGAATTATGGATATTAAACGGAAACCGCGAGTTAATTTTACATGTAAATGAATACGTGAGATTATACATATACGAACGACTCGTGTTATTTTTTTTTAAGAGATTAAGAAGGAATCCAAAAAGTATATTTTTTTAACTATCCACATTTAATAAAGAATCGTTATTCCTATTTATAAGTTTAACCCGCGCACGGGTTTAAAAATTAAATACGGCTTAAATTATTATTAACATCATATAAATATGTAAATGAAGGGATGACCTTACAGGTAACTGGTGAAAATAGACGAGATTGTACATATAACAACGACACATATTTTTTTAAAGGTCATTATATGTTACTAAATACACATAATGTCTAAAACATGATAATAATAGTTAAATTTAAATAAGATCAACATTAACACAATGTCAGTTTAACAAAGTCTCCGTGCAAAAAAAAATCTATATAAAATTATTAATTGATATTACTCCCTCTGTCTCTAAATAAATGTCCATTGTTGACTTTTAAAGTGTTTTGGTTTCAACTTTGACTTTAAATTATTTTATTTGTATGTAATACTTGATGAAAATTATACCAATAAAAATTCATTTAAAACCTAATCTATTCATATATTTTGCATCAAATATTACATAACACAAATAAAATAATTTAACGTCAAAGTTAAAAAAAAAAAAAAAAAAAAAAAAAAAAAAAAAAAAAAAAAAAACTTTTAAAAGTCGATAGTGAACACTTATTTAGGGACGTAGGGAGTCATTCATAATGAAAATATTATGTAAAAACTCGTGCGTGCACGGGTATTATAAGTATTAAAATTTTAGTATAATTTTACTGAAAAATCCTTAATTTTTTTATTTATTTTTATTATTATTTTTTTGGTAAAAGGTTTTTATATCCGGTGAATATATTACCCAAAAAATCGTTTAAGTAATATATTACTTAAAAAATCGTTGAAGTATACAGAATGTGAGTGAATCCTACATCTCAATCCATTACATAGACGGTAAACATAACGTAGAGACACTTCTACTTCTAATAAAGAAGAAAACAATTAATCACAAGAATACATTTGACTCAGAAATGACACCAAACATAGACTAACGTCTAATTTGACCACGAAGATTAATGTCCCATGCCTTACAGAATGCTATTTGTTCTTCAGTTAAGTCATATGCATAATCTCAAACCCATCATACATAGCGTAGTCCTCATCCTCATGAAAACTAGCCTCGTTTTCACAACTACTACTACTAGGCCGTTGAGAATAAGAGGTCATAAGCTGAGCGATCTCATCATATACTTCCTCAACTTAACTTTTCCGAACTTGCATCTTGTTCTACATTTTCGCACTTGGATTATATGTTCTAGCCGTATTCGCACTTGATACCAAAACCTTCATCATTAGTAATCAAATTAAGAGCATCAAAAGGGTTCGAAATATCATTCTTAGAGCCCGTCGAACTTCCTACATTAGAAGTTTTACTCGTGACGCTCGTACTAGCCGCATCCTTGGGCGAATTAGTTCCATTCTTCATAACTTTATCCTCTTTAGACGATGTAGCACCATCCTTAGACCTAGTAACTGGTCTATACTCAAACCGAGATTTAGGTCTCATAAAAGGTCTATTAGTACCTCATTTACCAACTTTTTTAACCTCACGAGATACGAGATGTAGAACATAAAATCTAAAATCTAAAAAACATGTAGTATTTAACAATCTAAATTCAATTTTAATAGATATACAAAACATAAAATCATATATCTTTAACATTTTTTGTCAGAAGTAAATTTTGAAGCCCCGAATATACAAAGGGGTACACATTTTGAGGCCACCTAAAATTTAAAATCTTATGCAATTGCACACCTCGTATACTCTAATATTTTGCTCTACTTGTAAGTGGAATAGTATTTCGGATTAACATTGTTTGCATTGGGCTAAGCCCGTTTGATCATGTAGTATTATTTATATTGTACTCAAACTCATTATTCAGCTATGAGATTTACACAAGTTTACATTCCTCTACAACATTATTATAGAGGATTATAACTTCTTTACATCAGGAGTTTCTCTGACTGATCTTGGTCCGCTGAACTATTTTATGAGCATCTTTGTCACTTGTACCACCAAGTGGATGTTTCTTTGCCATAAAAAGTATGTAGCAGAGGTTCTTGAGCGCACTGGTACGCGCAATTGTCATTCATGCAGGACTCCCGTTGATACGGAGTCCAAGTTGGGGGTTGATGGCACTCCGGTTGCTGATCTGACTCTTTATAGGAGCCTTGTTGGGGCTTGATTGATCCTAAACGGTCAACTAAGTTTCCCAGGTAATGGTCAACCTAATCAAACGTCTAAAACCAACTAACCAAGGAGTACAGTGTATTCCCGGGTCGTTTTGTCCCAGCGAGGTAAGCAATTGTATTAAAAAACGTTTTAAGTGATCGGGTGATTTAACAGGAGGATCAGAAATTTGTTTTGAGTGACTATACTACGGGATTATGATTGAAAATGACTTAGAAATACTACTGGAACAATTACTGATAATCAGATTACCTAGAAACGTGAGTTAACCTAAAAACGCGCGTTTGGATTAAAATAAACGCGAACGCGCAAAAATAAAAGTGAAACGTGAACAAATAAAGTCCTACGAACGTGAAAATTGTATTTTTATACTCCTAATAACTTAAGAAAATTTTTAGAAAAAGAAAAATAATTTTTACACTTTTAAATTAATTACTATTAATTAATTGCTAATTTCTAATTACTTTTTAATTAACTAAATTACACTAATTATTAATTAATTATGAAAATTAACTAAAAAATGAAAATTAAATTTAGAAAAATCAAAAATATTATAAAACTATTTTTAAAACAGAAAACCTAATTTTTCTACTTTTTAATTATTTAATATTAATTAAAACTAATTATTTAATTAATTTAAACTAAAATTAATTATTAAAAATACCAAATGAACTAGGAAAAATCTGGAAAAATTACAAAAATTATTTTAACTAAAAAGAAGCCTAAGAAAAATTTAAAAATGAAAATTGCTTATAAATAAGCAGAAAATAAGCTAAAATAGCTTAAATAGAAGCTATCACTTTCTAATTTTTTTGTCTTTTTCTAATTTTTCTTTTACACAACTGCTAAGCTACTGAGAATAGGCAACTTTAATGAAGAGACTTTTGAATAAGCTCAAAGATAAGCTGTGTGCAAGCCAATAAGCTCAATAGTGAGCTTATTGATTTGAAAATGGCCTAAAAGCTTAAAATAAGCTGCACAGTGTACTCAGGCCAAATAATAAGCTACTAACAACTTATGTACTCTGGAAATAAGCTAAAATGACAGGCACAATCAACTGAATAAGCTAATGAACCAAATAAGTAGTTCCAAAACTTGCCCAGCCAAGCAGGCCTGCAGTCAACTTTAAGGGTAGATTAAGCTTATTGAATAAGCTGATAAGCCCAAAACAAGGACTGAGGTAGCAAGTTGGGGTGGTAGGCTTTCCAAAAAGCTAAGTCTCACACAAAGGGGCCCACTAATAAGCCCTATGAGAGCCTATGAAAAACCTGGATTCACTGATTCAGTGTTGATTCAGAAAGTGCACAAGCCAAAAGTTAATCCCACAAACTCACAACTCAGAAAAATGGTTCACAAAGGTTTGTGTAGTCTCAAAACAACTCAAGCAAACTAAATTAAGCAATTTCACAAGCTTATGCAAGCTTATGGCTACCACAGTTAAGGACTTCACACTTAAAAATGAAAATAGAAATGAACAATTTACCAAAGAAGTGAAAAATCTCAAGTAATAAGCTAACACATACACTTAATTACACAGGCAACTCAAATTAACTAAGTAAAACTACAAACTCACACAGGATCAATTTAAGAACAAAGGAAATCAACAAGCTTAGTCAACTGAGCTTAAACCAGGTTCAATAAGCACTTTTGAGGGTAGCAAAAAGCAAGGGCCAAATAAGCATGGTCACAAAATAAGCTATGGACCAGAAAGCTGAGCAGCTGAACTTCTCAAAAAGCCCAAATCTCAAGGGTGGGGTCCACTGGGTGTCAATTTAGAACTTATTGAAAGAGGGGCAATGGCCTGAGGTCTTGGTGCAGGGCACCTAACTTGCCCTGCAGGGTACTTTGAAGTTAAATCTCACTGACCAAATCATCTCCAAAATGATATTTTCTTTTTGAATTGAATTAACACTCTGGCAAAGAACTAAAATCAACAGACCTCACTTAATTCCATCAATTATTGAACCCTACATAGTCAATTGAAATCTGTCCTATGTTGGAGTATGCAACCTTTGACTTTGTGAGATTTTTTATAACTTTGACTTAGATGAAATTTGCTTAAGTCCAGATGATTATGTGATGTTAATAAGACCTAAATGAGACTTGACCTACCTACCTAAACTAGTTTTGAGATGGTTTAAAGATTTGTATCTTCTAAACTGATGACAGTTAAACTGTTATGGTTAAATTGGTGGAACTTTGACTTTTATTTCAAAACAGACCACCAAATGGCATATTTGGACTAATGTTGTACTAAAAACAATGAGTAAACAAGCTGGGGCCAAATGATGTTACTAACTCAGTCAACAGGCTTATACCAAACACCCCTTAAAACCTGATTTAAGCAACTTTTCACAGCACTTCAAGAATTTAAACCACAATTGAGATTCCAATTCTAGAAAGGTACTATTATACACTGATTTTAAGCTTGGAAATATTGTTCATAACAACCAATAACTGAGATTTACTAAAATTACACAAAGACAGTTAATATGAAAATTTTTGAGAACAAGAAATCAAATAAACAAGCAAGCTACTAGAACTAATATCACAACTAAATATCACCAAAGAGTTATTCAGAAACACATTTAAGCATTTATATAAACAAAACTATACTAATGAACTAAGATTAAAGAAGGATGGAAAAGTTTAGATCTCACAGTGTGCTTCCAAGCTACCAAATGAACCAAGAACAACTTATATGATTCCCATGAATCTCTATTACCCATTCTCCCTTTCTGTCTTCTTCATCTCAACTTCTTTTATCCTTATTTTCTCTTTTTTATTTATATATTTTTTTATTTTTATTTTTTTATATTTTTCTATTTTTGTGAATTTAAAACTGGAAATGAAAATGCAATTGAGCTGAAACAAAGACTTATATTAATAAAAAGAACAAAGTGCAATACAACTGAGAATTTGATAAAAGGTACAATACTTAAAAGAAATACATTAAAATTACTAAGAAAACTCGTCCAGCTGCTCTACTCCATTGCTTCCTTTTTATACAATCCAATTAGGGTTTCCAAGGTTCCTTGTCTCTTTCCCAGCTGCAAAACCGACCATAGGATCAAAAAGGAGTAATCTCAGCCGTTGTTTGAATTTTGGCGCCCAAACCTTTGTCTGCTTCTATGGATATTATTGGTGCCAGAAGGGTTGTTTTGGATGGTTGTGTTTGGAGTGGGATGCAAGGGGGGCTAGGGTAATGATAGTTGAGTGTTGAGGGGGGTAGCAGAGGTGTGAAGGTGATGATGATAGTTTCAGAGGGGGGGGGAAAAGTCACGGGTTGGTTTTGTTTGGGGAAGTGGAGAGGGTTGACCGGGTCAATGGGAGTGAGTTATTTAGAACGGTTGGGGTGTTTTGGGTGGGCTAAGGTATGGGCCTGGGTATGTGTTACTGGATCAGACCATGGAGTGGTGGGTTTGGTTTTGGTTTAGTTTAGTTTAGGCTAAAAATCCCAAGGACCATTTTTGTAATTTGCCGAACCATGAAGGGTGTGTTTTGCCATTTTTCCAAACTCAACCCAAGGATATATCTTGCCAATTTGAATAGTCCAAGTATCATAAATGTCATTTTTTTTCTTTTGAAATTCCTGGGGATCAGTTTTGCCAAGTTTGAAAAGTTGAGGGGCTAAAACTGACATTTGTGAAAAACTTTTATCCAAGGATCCATTTTGAATATTTTTAAACTTCCAAGGATAAAAATTAGTTTTCCATCCAAAAATATACCACCAGGGACTAAAACTGCCATTTTCTGAAATTCCAGGGACCATTTATGTCAATTTTGGATTTTGAGGGGTAAAAGTGTAATTTTCTCAAACTTTTTCACCCAAGGACTTATTTTGATAATTTTTGACTTTTCTTTGCCTTGGGTTGATTTTTCTTTCATTTTAAACTTCCAGGGACTAGTTTTGCCAAATTTTGAAACTTGAGGGACTGAAACTGCCAATTGTGCAAACTTTGTTCGTTTTTCATTTGTTTTTAAACATTTTGCATCTAAAACATATAAAACACATTTTTGGAATAAATTGTGTATTTTGATGCGTTTTTGGGTGTTTTGGCAGTCCAGATACGGTAAAAATGATGAGTGTTTGAGCACTCATCAATCCCCCACACTAAGCTATTGCTAGTCCCTAGCAATCTTTTGAGAAAAACTTGATGGATTTTAAACTCTTTACCAAAAGCCATCACTTCTGGAGTAGCCAGGTGTAAGAACTGTGGCACACCTGATAACCGTGTGATTTTGAGCAAACCACCAGCTGTCAACGGATTTGAGTAGTCTTTACCAAAAGCCGTTTGCTTCTGGACTAGCCAGCTCTTGATGGAATAGTCAACATCTTGGTGAGCTGATTACCAATTATGGATTTTCCACGGCCTTTACCACAAGCCATAATCTTGCGGGCTAGCCAACTCATTTGTTTTCGGGGAGTTGATGAACCATACAATTTTGGGCAAATTGCCAGCCGTCAACGGATTTGATATGTCTTTACCAAGAGCCGTTTGCTCCTGGACTAGCCAATCCCTTTTATCGCTTAGACAAGGCGGACTGATTACCACAAAAATTTTGAAATAAAGTGAAAAATTTTTGAAAAATTTGGGCCAAAATGGGGGTATTTGAAAGTATTCTACGATAAAATTCGCTAGAATTTCCCCCCCACACTTAGAAATGAATATTGTCCTCAATATTCACAGTCCCGGCTATTATGCCGAAACTATGAACGTAAAAAGATAATATTCGAAGCTAACTGTGGAATTTTGTTTTGTATTTTTCACTTTATTTAACTGTACATACAATCACACATTTTTTTTTTTTTTTTTTTTTTTTTTTTTTGAACTTATATACATATATACATTTTTCAAATAGCGGGGGGGTTGGCCATTCCCCCACACTAGGGTAGTAGAAAGTAGAAAGAAGTCAGAAATATGGGTGAAAACCCATATATGTTGCTTATTTTTGTTCACCGAGTCGCTAGCTTGACTCGATCCCCGAATTTAATTGTCCTTGGGGAAAGTTTGGAGATCCGGGACAACCATGGATGGTATGTCCTCTCCAAAGTAGTGCTTTAGGCGATGTCCATTCACTTTGAAGTTAGGGCCGTCATTTTGTGATAACTCGACGGTGCCATAAGGATAAACCTTAACGATAGTGAATGGACCAGTCCATCGGGTTTTGAGCTTTCCCGAGAAGATCTTGAGTCTAGAGTTGAAAAGAAGGACTCGATCACCAACGTTAAAAACGCGGTTTTTGATTTTTGAGTCATGAATCTTCTTTGTCTTTTCTTTGTAGATCAAAGAGTTCTCGTAAGCTTGATCACGAAGTTCATTTAATTCATTCAGTTGAACTTTCCTATGATCACCCGCCGTTTTGAGGTCGAAATTAGCATGCTTGAGAGCCCAATAGGCTTTATGCTCAAGCTCGATCGGAAGATGGCACGCTTTCCCGTACACAAGTTTATAAGGCGTACACCCAATGGGTGTTTTATACGCCGTACGGAAAGCCCAAAGTGCATCATCTAATTTATCCGACCAAGATGCACGATTTTCCCCAACGGTTCTTTCCAATATTCTTTTTATGCCTCGATTGGAAACTTCTACTTGTCCACTTGTTTGAGGGTGGTACGCAGTAGAAAGACGGTGAGTTACACCATACTTTTGCATGACTTTATCAAATTTGTCATTGCAAAAATGCGTACCACGATCACTAATTATAGCACGTGGAGTTCCAAATCGAGCAAAGAGAGCTTTCAAAAATTTCACAACTACTCGGGCATCATTTGTGGGTAAAGCTTTCGCTTCAACCCATTTTGACAAATAGTCAACAGCCACGAGTATATACTTGTTTCCATGAGAGGATGGAAATGGCCCCATAAAGTCAATGCCCCATACGTCAAATATTTCACAAACTTGTATTGCATTTTGTGGCATTTCATTCTTTTGTGAAATATTCCCATGACGTTGACAAGCGTCACAGGATTTGACTAATTCCTGGGCATCCTTGTAAATTGTGGGCCAAAAGAAACCGGAATCAAACACCTTTTTGGCGGTGTAGTTTGGATTATGGTGGCCCCCCGTGGGACCAGCATGGCAAGCCTTTAGAATTTCAGAGGCTTCTTGGCCATAAACACACCGCCGGATGACTTGATCCGCACAGATTTTAAACAAGTAGGGGTCGTCCCAGAAATAATGTTTGACATCCTTGAAGAATTTATTCTTCTGTTGGGACGACATCCCTTTCACAATAAAGTTACCCGCAAGGTAGTTTGCAAAATCGGCAAACCATGGGGTAACAGAATCTCCCCGAAAGGCAACCGCATTGAGTGTCTCGAGAGGGAAGGTTTCATTAATTTCCCTTTTTTCGGAGACATCTTGATGGGGGTTCTCCAATCGGGAGAGATGATCAGCAGCTAGGTTCTCAGCTCCTTTTTTATCACGAATAATGATATCAAATTCCTGTAGGAGGAGAACCCAACGAAGAAGTCTCGGCTTTGCATCTTGTTTTGCAAAAAGGTACTTCAAAGCCGAGTGATCCGTATACACTATGCTTTTGGTCAAGATCAAATATGACCGGAATTTTTCAAAGGCATACACCACAGCTAGTAATTCTTTTTCAGTGGTGGTGTAATGACTTTGAGCCTCGGTCATCGTTTTGCTTGCATAGTGTATAGGCTGAAAGTGTTTAGACTTGCGTTGCCCCAAGACTGCCCCTATAGCATAATCGCTAGCATCACACATAAGTTCAAAGGGCAAGTCCCAATCGGGGGCAACAAGAATAGGTGCCTCAGTAAGCTTTTTCTTAAGAGTTTCAAAAGCTTCTACGCACTCAGGTGAGAAGATAAAAGGAGCATCCTTTTCGAGGAGATGGGTCATAGGCCGGGCGATTTTAGAAAAATCTTGAATAAACCTACGGTAAAAACCGGCATGACCCAAAAAGCTCCTAATACCTTTGACGGTAGTGGGATGAGGTAATTTTGCAATGACATCAATTTTGGCTTTGTCAACCTCAATCCCATTCTTTGAAATTTTATGGCCGAGGACAATGCCCTCTTTGACCATAAAGTGACTCTTCTCCCAATTTAGACATAACTTTGTGTCTTCACAACGTTTGAGCATGTCGTCTAAATGGGAGAGGCATGATTGAAACGAATCCCCAATGACCGAAAAATCGTCCATGAAGACCTCCATAGTTTTCCCGATCATGTCGGAAAATATGGACATCATACATCTTTGAAACGTGCCCGGAGCATTACATAAACCAAATGGCATACGTTTATAAGCAAAAGTTCCATAGGGGCACGTGAAAGTGGTCTTCTCTTGATCTTGCGGATCAATGGGAATCTGAAAGTAACCCGAGAAACCATCGAGGAAGCAATAGTACTCATTCCCCGCTAATCTCTCGAGCATCTGATCCATAAAGGGCAGAGGAAAATGATCCTTACGGGTGGCGTCATTTAACTTGCGATAATCAATACAGACACGCCACCCCGTAACCAACCGAGTTGGAATCAACTCATTTTCATCATTTGTGACAACAGTAATGCCACCCTTTTTTGGAACGCAGTGAATTGGGCTAACCCAAGGACTATCCGAGATAGGGTAAATCAATCCGGCATCAAGAAGTTTTAAAACTTCTTGTTTGATCACCTCATGAATTTTTGGATTCACCCTTCTTTGTTGTTGGACTGCCGGTTTGAAGTCATCCTCCATTAAAATCTTGTGTGTACAAAATCCAGGGTCAATGCCCTTGATGTCGGAGAGACGCCAAGCAATTGCTTGCTTATGAGACTTTAAAACCTTTATGAGAGCAGCCTTTTCCTCAACACTTAAATTTTTAGCAACTATGACGGGTAATTTATCATCACCCTCCAGAAATGCATACTCAAGGTGAGGCGGTAAGTCCTTAAGTTCAACCACAGGAAAGTCATCAGTTATTTCAACATTTTTGACTTCCTCTTTATGAAGTACTTTTGGAGGAAGAGGGGGAGATGGATCTTCGTTTAACAATTTTTCCAGCAAAAGAATATCCCCCTCAGGATCAAGATAGTCCTCATCAAATTTACCCGAAATTGAACTATCTTGGGCAAGAAAAGCCTCGACCTCTTCCAAAAGGAAGTCACTTCCCTCAAAAGGAGTGAGGGAAGGGGAAGAGTCGGATATGATAGGCTCAGTAGATGGAGTGGGACTGCCACTCGGTAAGTAACCAAGAAGTTCTTGAGAGTACTCCTCAGACGCAACATCAATGACATCAATTCGGTTAACCGATTCAGCGTCATAATTAGAGGAGTACCTCGAAGTTTGATCGAGGTTAAACGTTACAGCTTCATTACCAACACGAAGAGTTATTTCCTCTTCGTGCACATCGATTAACGCACGACCCGTCCTTAAGAATCCTCTCCCAAGAATGAGAGGAACTCGCGGGTCAGCATCGAAATCGACAATCACAAAATCTGCCGGAAAGTGGAAGTTCCCCACCTTAACAAATACATCCTCGGCAATGCCGAGGGGACGAGATGTTGAGCGGTCTGCAAGCTCGAGAGTCATGCAGGTGGTGGTGAGTTCCGGAAGAGAGAGCTTTTTCCATATTGAATAAGGCATCAAGTTGATGCTTGCACCTAGATCGGCCAAGGCGAAGCACTCAACCATTCCGGGGAAAACACATGGAATGAGAAATTTCCCCGGATCTCCTAGCTTCTCGGGAAGCTGTTTCAAAAGAACTGCAGAGCAGTTTTCATTGAGTGGAGTTCGTGCCACTTCGAATAGTTTCTCTTTATTGTTCAACAAATTTTTGATTGTCGATGCGAATTTAGGCATCAAAAGGAGAGCATCCGCGAAGCTGATATCAAAATGAATATCTCGGAAAATTTGAAAGAACTTTTCCATTTGATGATTTGCTTTTTCGCGGAGCTTTTGGTCTTGTAACCGAGATGGGTATGGTAGTGACGGTTTGGATTTAGGGTTCTCTTCAGGAGTTGTTGGTGGTTCAAACACAACTCCTGGTTTTGGTACGGTTTCTGGTACAACCTGAGGGTGGACGTGTGCGGTACTTCGTGGGCTAGTAAATTGCACCTTGTCCTTTATCGCCTCAGGCTCACTTTCTACTACCTTAGGAAGAGAAGAAGAGGTAGTAGGAGCTTTGGGTCCATCATAGGAAACACCACTTCTCGTTGTGATCGCTTTAACATCGCCCCTCGGATTAGCGATCGTGTTGCTAGGTAAAGTAGTACCTGAGCCCGAGGGTCGATCATTTAAAGACTTCTTAAGGTCTGCGATCTGAGTCATCATTACCCTATTCATTTCCTCCTGAGATTTCATGAATTGTCTCAACAACTCATCAGATGATGGGCCAGTTGGAACAATTGCTTGATTATGGTTAGGAGGAGCTTGGTTAGGGTAATTCTGAGTAGCGGGAGTGATGGCTTGATTTTGATTGGGAAAATTTTGAGCACGGTTATTTTGATGAGAACCGTGGTTTTGAAAATTTCCCTGATGTTGATTGCCATGTCCATGAGAATTGTTTCCATGATGATAGTTGTTTTGACCTTGGTTTCGATTGTAGTTTCCATGATTTTGGAAACCTTGGTTTTGGTTATGATGGAAACCTTGGTTTTGAGTTTGATTGACATTTCCTTGGTTTTGGTAACCTTGGTTTGTTCGATTCTGATTTTGGTTCTGGTT
Source organism: Artemisia argyi (assembly GCA_030686995.1). Lineage (NCBI taxonomy): Eukaryota > Viridiplantae > Streptophyta > Magnoliopsida > Asterales > Asteraceae > Artemisia > Artemisia argyi. The sequence goes on along the minus strand of CM060694.1, from coordinate 54,382,340 downwards.
ACGGTTTGGGACATTAGGGTTTTGATTGAATCCGGGAGGTCCAAGGAAATTGTTAGAACGATAGCTAAGAAGATTGCGGTCCCCTTGCGGTTGGTAGTTATTACCTCCCGAATTATAGGAACCTTGAGCAGCATATACGTCCTCATGAGGGTAGCCACTAGTGGCTGGACACTCGGAATATGAATGTGGACCTCCACAAGTTTCACAACTTTGACTAACGGCTTTGGCTTGTTGATTTTGGACTTGTTGATTTTGGATACTTTGGTTCATCCTTAACATAGCCGTAGCGAAATCATCCATCTTTTTAGTAAGGATCGCTATTTCAGAAGATGCTGGAGTGACAGACTTACATGACTCTTCCCTCTCAGCTGAGGAATCCCAAAAATTATGGTGGGCAGTCATGTTCTCAATGAGATCATAGCACTCTTCGGGGCGCCTTTTCATAAAGGTCCCACCAGCAGCAGCATTGAGAATATCACGATGTCTCAAGGTCAACCCATTATAGAAAGTATCTATTTGAGTAACGAGTAACATGTTATGGTTAGGACACCGATCAATTGAGAGCTTATAGCGTTCCCAAGCCTCAAATAGAGACTCATCGGGATGCTGACGAAAGTTACTAATGTCATTTCGTAACTTGGTAACCATGGATGGTGGAAAGTATTTGGCTAAAAATTTTGTCACCATTTCTTTGAAAGTGTGAATCGAATTCTTAGGAAGTCGATCAAACCATGCAGTGGCATGATGTGTTAGAGAATAGGGGAAAAGAGATAGACGAAGGGCATCATCGGAGACACCATTCTGCTTCATGGTTTGGGTGATGGTAAGAAATTTATCAAGATGCTTATTTGCATCGTCACCAGGTAAGCCATGAAATTGGCACGAATTCTGGACTTGTTGTATCATGTGATGCTTAAGTCCAAAATCAGTGGCAGCAATGTTGAGAGGGGCAATGGGCCCGCCTCTTCCGAGCATTGTGGGTTGACACAACTCCTCCATCGTTCGGAGATCAGGAGCTGCATCATCTATGATGGGTGGGTCAAGTGGATTACCGTCCATTTTCGGAACTGGATCCTCAACAATAGGACGTAACTCAGTTACGTTTTTCAGTTGACGATTTTGTTTCGATTGTGAACGAGTGCGCATGCACTAGGGATAAAAACTTTTTGGACAATATTTTTGTTATCGTTTCGTTTACCAATATCGTATCTCTTTAAGAATCACCTTAAAAGAAACGCGATATAGAAAACGTAACGATATGTTTTGTGTGTTTTTTGATTTTTTTTGGCGTTGTTAACACTTTAGGAAAAGTGTTAATGACGTTTTTGTTTTTATGATTTATATTTACAAAAAGTGGTGGGTTTATACAGTGACGAATGAAAAATCACTAATCTCAAAGAAACGTTTTAAACACGCAGCTACCTCCCCGGCAGCGGCGCCAAATTTTGATTGATCCTAAACGGTCAACTAAGTTTCCCAGGTAATGGTCAACCTAATCAAACGTCTAAAACCAACTAACCAAGGAGTACAGTGTATTCCCGGGTCGTTTTGTCCCAGCGAGGTAAGCAATTGTATTAAAAAACGTTTTAAGTGATCGGGTGATTTAACAGGAGGATCAGAAATTTGTTTTGAGTGACTATACTACGGGATTATGATTGAAAATGACTTAGAAATACTACTGGAACAATTACTGATAATCAGATTACCTAGAAACGTGAGTTAACCTAAAAACGCGCGTTTGGATTAAAATAAACGCGAACGCGCAAAAATAAAAGTGAAACGTGAACAAATAAAGTCCTACGAACGTGAAAATTGTATTTTTATACTCCTAATAACTTAAGAAAATTTTTAGAAAAAGAAAAATAATTTTTACACTTTTAAATTAATTACTATTAATTAATTGCTAATTTCTAATTACTTTTTAATTAACTAAATTACACTAATTATTAATTAATTATGAAAATTAACTAAAAAATGAAAATTAAATTTAGAAAAATCAAAAATATTATAAAACTATTTTTAAAACAGAAAACCTAATTTTTCTACTTTTTAATTATTTAATATTAATTAAAACTAATTATTTAATTAATTTAAACTAAAATTAATTATTAAAAATACCAAATGAACTAGGAAAAATCTGGAAAAATTACAAAAATTATTTTAACTAAAAAGAAGCCTAAGAAAAATTTAAAAATGAAAATTGCTTATAAATAAGCAGAAAATAAGCTAAAATAGCTTAAATAGAAGCTATCACTTTCTAATTTTTTTGTCTTTTTCTAATTTTTCTTTTACACAACTGCTAAGCTACTGAGAATAGGCAACTTTAATGAAGAGACTTTTGAATAAGCTCAAAGATAAGCTGTGTGCAAGCCAATAAGCTCAATAGTGAGCTTATTGATTTGAAAATGGCCTAAAAGCTTAAAATAAGCTGCACAGTGTACTCAGGCCAAATAATAAGCTACTAACAACTTATGTACTCTGGAAATAAGCTAAAATGACAGGCACAATCAACTGAATAAGCTAATGAACCAAATAAGTAGTTCCAAAACTTGCCCAGCCAAGCAGGCCTGCAGTCAACTTTAAGGGTAGATTAAGCTTATTGAATAAGCTGATAAGCCCAAAACAAGGACTGAGGTAGCAAGTTGGGGTGGTAGGCTTTCCAAAAAGCTAAGTCTCACACAAAGGGGCCCACTAATAAGCCCTATGAGAGCCTATGAAAAACCTGGATTCACTGATTCAGTGTTGATTCAGAAAGTGCACAAGCCAAAAGTTAATCCCACAAACTCACAACTCAGAAAAATGGTTCACAAAGGTTTGTGTAGTCTCAAAACAACTCAAGCAAACTAAATTAAGCAATTTCACAAGCTTATGCAAGCTTATGGCTACCACAGTTAAGGACTTCACACTTAAAAATGAAAATAGAAATGAACAATTTACCAAAGAAGTGAAAAATCTCAAGTAATAAGCTAACACATACACTTAATTACACAGGCAACTCAAATTAACTAAGTAAAACTACAAACTCACACAGGATCAATTTAAGAACAAAGGAAATCAACAAGCTTAGTCAACTGAGCTTAAACCAGGTTCAATAAGCACTTTTGAGGGTAGCAAAAAGCAAGGGCCAAATAAGCATGGTCACAAAATAAGCTATGGACCAGAAAGCTGAGCAGCTGAACTTCTCAAAAAGCCCAAATCTCAAGGGTGGGGTCCACTGGGTGTCAATTTAGAACTTATTGAAAGAGGGGCAATGGCCTGAGGTCTTGGTGCAGGGCACCTAACTTGCCCTGCAGGGTACTTTGAAGTTAAATCTCACTGACCAAATCATCTCCAAAATGATATTTTCTTTTTGAATTGAATTAACACTCTGGCAAAGAACTAAAATCAACAGACCTCACTTAATTCCATCAATTATTGAACCCTACATAGTCAATTGAAATCTGTCCTATGTTGGAGTATGCAACCTTTGACTTTGTGAGATTTTTTATAACTTTGACTTAGATGAAATTTGCTTAAGTCCAGATGATTATGTGATGTTAATAAGACCTAAATGAGACTTGACCTACCTACCTAAACTAGTTTTGAGATGGTTTAAAGATTTGTATCTTCTAAACTGATGACAGTTAAACTGTTATGGTTAAATTGGTGGAACTTTGACTTTTATTTCAAAACAGACCACCAAATGGCATATTTGGACTAATGTTGTACTAAAAACAATGAGTAAACAAGCTGGGGCCAAATGATGTTACTAACTCAGTCAACAGGCTTATACCAAACACCCCTTAAAACCTGATTTAAGCAACTTTTCACAGCACTTCAAGAATTTAAACCACAATTGAGATTCCAATTCTAGAAAGGTACTATTATACACTGATTTTAAGCTTGGAAATATTGTTCATAACAACCAATAACTGAGATTTACTAAAATTACACAAAGACAGTTAATATGAAAATTTTTGAGAACAAGAAATCAAATAAACAAGCAAGCTACTAGAACTAATATCACAACTAAATATCACCAAAGAGTTATTCAGAAACACATTTAAGCATTTATATAAACAAAACTATACTAATGAACTAAGATTAAAGAAGGATGGAAAAGTTTAGATCTCACAGTGTGCTTCCAAGCTACCAAATGAACCAAGAACAACTTATATGATTCCCATGAATCTCTATTACCCATTCTCCCTTTCTGTCTTCTTCATCTCAACTTCTTTTATCCTTATTTTCTCTTTTTTATTTATATATTTTTTTATTTTTATTTTTTTATATTTTTCTATTTTTGTGAATTTAAAACTGGAAATGAAAATGCAATTGAGCTGAAACAAAGACTTATATTAATAAAAAGAACAAAGTGCAATACAACTGAGAATTTGATAAAAGGTACAATACTTAAAAGAAATACATTAAAATTACTAAGAAAACTCGTCCAGCTGCTCTACTCCATTGCTTCCTTTTTATACAATCCAATTAGGGTTTCCAAGGTTCCTTGTCTCTTTCCCAGCTGCAAAACCGACCATAGGATCAAAAAGGAGTAATCTCAGCCGTTGTTTGAATTTTGGCGCCCAAACCTTTGTCTGCTTCTATGGATATTATTGGTGCCAGAAGGGTTGTTTTGGATGGTTGTGTTTGGAGTGGGATGCAAGGGGGGCTAGGGTAATGATAGTTGAGTGTTGAGGGGGGTAGCAGAGGTGTGAAGGTGATGATGATAGTTTCAGAAGGGGGGGGAAAAGTCACGGGTTGGTTTTGTTTGGGGAAGTGGAGAGGGTTGACCGGGTCAATGGGAGTGAGTTATTTAGAACGGTTGGGGTGTTTTGGGTGGGCTAAGGTATGGGCCTGGGTATGTGTTACTGGATCAGACCATGGAGTGGTGGGTTTGGTTTTGGTTTAGTTTAGTTTAGGCTAAAAATCCCAAGGACCATTTTTGTAATTTGCCGAACCATGAAGGGTGTGTTTTGCCATTTTTCCAAACTCAACCCAAGGATATATCTTGCCAATTTGAATAGTCCAAGTATCATAAATGTCATTTTTTTTCTTTTGAAATTCCTGGGGATCAGTTTTGCCAAGTTTGAAAAGTTGAGGGGCTAAAACTGACATTTGTGAAAAACTTTTATCCAAGGATCCATTTTGAATATTTTTAAACTTCCAAGGATAAAAATTAGTTTTCCATCCAAAAATATACCACCAGGGACTAAAACTGCCATTTTCTGAAATTCCAGGGACCATTTATGTCAATTTTGGATTTTGAGGGGTAAAAGTGTAATTTTCTCAAACTTTTTCACCCAAGGACTTATTTTGATAATTTTTGACTTTTCTTTGCCTTGGGTTGATTTTTCTTTCATTTTAAACTTCCAGGGACTAGTTTTGCCAAATTTTGAAACTTGAGGGACTGAAACTGCCAATTGTGCAAACTTTGTTCGTTTTTCATTTGTTTTTAAACATTTTGCATCTAAAACATATAAAACACATTTTTGGAATAAATTGTGTATTTTGATGCGTTTTTGGGTGTTTTGGCAGTCCAGATACGGTAAAAATGATGAGTGTTTGAGCACTCATCAGGGCTTTATAGTATCTCACCTTCATAGACCTATTTGTCTTATGCAGTTCAGCAGGTTTGTCTTTGTATGCATGATCCTCGGGAGCCTCATCTTGCTACTCTTAGGAGGATCTTACGTTATGTTCGCGGCACTGTGGATTATGGTCTTCAGTTGTATTCTTCCTCGAAATCTTCTCTGGTTACCTATACGGATGTTGATTGGGCAGGCTGCCCAACTACTCGTCGTTCTACTTCAGGTTATTGTGTTTTCCTTTGTAAGAATTTACTGTCTTGGTCATCCAAAAGGCACTACACTATGTCTCGTTCTAGTACCGAGGCTGAGTATCGTGGTGTTGCCAATGCAATTCTTGAGACATCCTTGTTGCGGAATCTTCTTCCAGAGCTTCACTCTCCTCTACGTTTTGCCACTATTGCCTGTTGTGATAATGTCAGTGCGGCTTATTTATCTTCCAATCTCATGCAGTGATGAGGCGAAAAATGATCCGTTTTTAGGGGGTCATTTAAGCCCGAATCCGACTTTATTTGATCAAATATTGCCCTAAATCGTTCCTTTTGTGATTTTAGGTGTTTGGAGAGTGAATTCTGGAAAAGAAGCCATTTTGGACGTTTTTGGAGCATAAAAGTGAAGAAAACGGCAAAGTATTACTTGGCTAGTTAAGTCAACTAATTTTTCCCACACCCTTAGCGTTGTACTCATTTTTAGTACACGATACCCCTAGTACACCCCTCCGAGCCTATCTTTTCGTTTCTAACTTTAAGCATTTCACTTAAAGGAAGAATTTGTTACACCCCACTTAAATGTACACCCAAATCGCCTTAGCCTTCCATGTATGCGCTCATTTTTAGTGCATTATTCTTATTTGTTAAACCCTAAGTTAACTTTCTAATTGATTACATGGTTGCTAAGTCGAGTCATATCCTTGTACATATTGTTTTGGGACGATTGGGACTCATGGGTAAGTACTTATTTTATGGAGTAATAGGGAAGAACATCATATTATTACCCCCATATGTACGTTAATCTTAAAAGTGCTCCAAGTGTTTTGATTTTCTTAATTCGAGTCATTAGAATAGTTTAATGTAAAGTATGTAAAGATTCAAGTGTAAGGGGAACGTTCATACCCCTATGATGTATTATTTTGGATGGTAGGGTAAGAGTGTATGCACACACAAAAAAAAAATAAAAAAAAATAAAAAAAAAATAAAAATCGAAAAAACAAGAAAAAGAAAAAAAATATATATAAAAAAAAAGAGAGAGAGAAAAAACATACGGACTACCATCCCGTTTCATTCTATGTTTATTTTATGTTTTTGTTATTTTTCATTTATTAGCTTAAGTCGAGTCTAGTCTTGGCTTAGCAACGCCATATTGTACATGTAATTAACCAAGATTGTTAACTCGCCACCAGTAAAACTTCCTTTATCCAACAAAACCGTGTAATTCATATCCCTATACCTAACGTTACAACCCTTTAAAAGACCTCTTTGATAGTTTATCCTAGGTGCTTACGCCATGCGGTGGAGGTTTGATCCTTTCCCAAGCCTATGGTAATCTATTTTGCTATGACAGGTAGTGAGAGATATCTTCCATTTCCATAATGTTATATTACTTTATTACACCCGAGAGATGTGAGTATCTAAACACAATTTGTGAGGTGCTTGTGTATGACCTCCGTGCTTGTCTATTGGTCTTTAGTGGAACGATTATTTGTTGTAATTACTTTTATATTAGTGTTAAATGACCTCTAACTTGTATTTTGAGTAGAATAAAAGCGCATTTGCTTGAGGACAAGCAAATCTCAAGTGTAAGGGTATATGATGAGGCGAAAAATGATCCGTTTTTAGGGGGTCATTTAAGCCTGAATCCGACTTTATTTGATCAAATATTGCCCTAAATCGTTCCTTTTGTGATTTTAGGTGTTTGGAGAGTGAATTCTGGAAAAGAAGCCATTTTGGACGTTTTTGGAGCATAAAAGTGAAGAAAACGGCAAAGTATCAATTTTCCATGCTGAAGACACTAGGTGACGGCGTCAAGAGTTACATCCTGACGGCGTCAGACATCAAGAATAAAATACCGTAGCTGGTGACGGCGTCAAAAGTCATCCTGACGGCGTCAAAGTACCAAGAATAAAATACCGTGGTTGGTGACGGCGTCACATAGGCCGTCATAAGTAGATCAAGGCCGTCCGAGGAAGTATTTGGCGGCGAGGTGACGGCGTCACATGCTTGTCTTGACGCTGTCAGCCCAGTATTCCTATATATAGTTTTCTAGTTTTTTCATTAAAGAGAGAGAAGTTTTGGTGAAACCCTAAAGACGAATTTGGTGTATCTTTTACAGGTTTTTCAAGGGTTCCAAACCCTTGATACCTTGCATTGTAATTGAGATAAGTGTTCTTCTAATTCAATCAATATGTCTATGTGTTGGTTGTCTATATCTTGTTCTTGTCTCAATTCCATTATGCTAGGCTAGATCTCTTTTGTGTTTGCTTAGATCTAATGAAACCTAGATGTTGATTATGTGTTGATTACTTGTCTATTCTTGTCTTGGATGAATGATTTTATATGTTAGGCTTAAGAAAACTGGCAGATCTCCAAATGGTAACATGCTTGAACGTCTTAAGAAACATGAACCGAGGCGTACTAGGTCTTTATTGGTTGTATTTAATGCATGAGCCACTGTTTACAATCCTTATAGTTGTGCTGGGTCATGGTGTAGGAGGAGATAAGAGCTCATAGAGTTGGGGAGTTATGTATGCCACCCCACGAATGGTATTAAGGAATACAATCCGTCATCCATACAAGTATAACAAGTAATTAACGTGTAAAAGATGTCTAGGGAGTAGTGAAGTCTAAGTAAACACAATTTTCTCCATTACTGCTCACAACCTTAGTAATAATTAGTTTATTTTCATTTTTATTATTTTATTTTGATTGCATCTTAGTTTTGGGTTAGTTGAATAGCAACTAATTCCTCCCACTCCTTCAAAACCCGAGATTTTACTTGCTTTCATAAAAATATAAAAACACAAAAATAATCTTCCCTCACCTTTAGAACTAGTAATTAGGCTTTCTAATCCTAGCGACACTATTCCTAAGCTGAACGATCAATCCCCCGGTACTTGTCACTATACTATACTACAACGATCAGGTACACTGCCTGGTGGGGGTTGTAAGCTTCTCGAGATCCCTCGAGAGGTAAAGCCTGTTGTGATTCCCACGCATCATGCAGCATCAATGCACGAAGTATATCGAGATTGACATTCACTTTATTTGGGATCAGGTTGCTGTAGGACAGGCTCACATTTTGCATGTTCCTTCATGATATCATTATGCCGATATTTTCACTAAGGGTCTTCCGTTCACCCTGTTTGATGAATTCCAGACAGTTTGAGTGTTATGTGTCTTCCCACTACAAGTGCAGGAGTCGTTAGTGGACTAGTATTTAGGATTAATATTATTTGTATCAAGTCAAGCCCGTTACAACACTATTTATATTATACCCAAACTCATTATTTAATGATGAGATTTACACATGTTTACACCGCCTACATGGATACAAAATGTTATAGCCAGTGTTGCAAAACAAGGCTTACAAGGCCGATTAATCACCGATTAGGTGCTACACGACCACCAACCTTTCCGATTTTTCTAAATCGGTCAAGCAACTCGGTCAATCATGGTCAACGACGGTTAATGACGGTCAATGTTGGTCAAGCTTGACCGAAACCTTCAAACCTTGCTGGAAATACCCAAAACGCACCATAAAGTTGTGTAATAAGTTATACTTGTTGTTTATATCTATTTCAAGATGTTTTTTTAAGAAAAATATTGCCAGTAATATCTAAAATTTGCCGAAAATACCTAAAACTTGCCGAAAATATAAAAAACTTGTTGAAAATGTCAATCCGATTAATTACCGATTAATCCCGCCTAGACCGATTACAAGCTACAAAGAGATCGACCGCTTGACTACAGATTCACGTTTTTTGCAACCATGGTTATAGCATCTACTCATAGTGAAAAACCGATACTTCTACTTGCTAAAAAAACAAGTTTTGTCTTATCATATTTCGTCTTTCATTATTCTAAATTATATTGCAGTCTTCATCATATATTATCATTTGAATTTGTGGTACTAACTTCCGTCAACTAGTTATCCCCTTAAAATAATTCTAGAGCAAATTCAAAGTATGTTTTGAGACGTGAAGCAATTTTTGTTGTTTTCCATATAATTTATTACACATTTATCATGTATCACTCGAATATGCTTTGTATCTTTTATAAAGAATGTAATTTGGATAGCGATTTAACATAGTCAATGGGCCTTGGTCTTGGTAAGCTAATATGTTATTAGTTATGTTTCATAAGCCTTTATAATTCATGTAAACCAAGTCCAAACCCAAGCCCATTGAAAACCTATGTATGAAACTATAAAAGGCACCTTACCTCTCATTTGTAAGGTGTGCTTGTGTGTGTAAGTGTGTGTGTTTATTAATAAAAGCTTTCTATTTCATCTCTCATTTCTCTCTAGTTTTAACGCCACTTATATATAATCAAGTCACTATCTTTCCTTCTTCTAAGCTTCTATATTTGTGTTAAAGTTGATATATCTAAGGTCCTACAAGTGGTATCAATCGCCTAACAATGATTTAAGAGTGTTTTTATCAAGTTTTTTGTTAAAAAGTTACACTTTTCATTCATTTGTGTACTTTTTCTTCAAAAAGTTTTTATTTTTTACAAGTTTTGGTGTTAAAGTTGTTGTTTTTATTGAAGTTTTAGTGATTCTAAGTGTTTTGGGAAAGATTTGATCAATAGAAACAAGTGGAAAAAGTGGAATTGGTTGAAAAAATCGGATTTTTCATGTTTTCTGGTCATCTTACGCGTAACTTGGGTGAATAGTACGATTTCTTAGCTGTCTACAGTACTGTTTACGCATAAGATTAAGTCAAAACCCCTTTCCTACGCTTAAGTTTAGTCAAAACCCTCTTCTTACGCATAAGTTCACTTTCCTACGCATAAGATTGATTTTCTACGCAAAAGGTTGGAAGTCTACGCATAAGATTGAGATCCTACGCTTAAAATCCTACGCTTAAGTCTGTTCCTACGCATAAGGCTACATTCTACGCTTAAGTTGGATTCTACGCATAAGTTTTCTACGCATAAGATCCTACGCATAAGTTTTCTTCAACGATCAGAGATTACTCAGTACTTCCCTGACTTGGATAAGTTTGTGGAATACTTCGACACGGGATATCTTTCAAGCTTGGATAAGTTTGAGAGATCAATTTGGTTGAAAAAACCTTACGCGTAACATTCTTACGCATAAACTCAAAGTTTACGCGTAAAAATCAAAGCTTACGCATAAACATTCTGTTTACGCATAACTTTCATCTTTACGCATAACTTCAAGGTTTACGCATAAGTTTCAGTCTACGCTTAAGTTTACTGTTTACGCATAAGTTCAAGATTTACGCGTAAGTTTTTGACTTTTGACAACCAAACTTCAAACGGCCATAACTTTTGAACCGTAACTCCGTTTTCGACGAATCAGCTGTCAAAACTTTTGAACCGTAACTCCGTTTTCAACCCAAGCTTCGAGGCCTAAATCCACCCCGAACGGAAGTTATTGAGGTTTTAAGGTTCCAGATCAAAATTTTCACCATAAAAACTTGCATCAACTTACACTAAACACAACTCCTACTTCGTTGAATCGATCCAAGAATCAACTTTATCCATCTACACTTCATCAATGGCAACTCAGCAAGACATTCATGCTGCCGGTGCGGAAAACCGACCTCCAATGCTTGAAAAAGGTGGATATCTCCCATGGACAAGCCGAATGCTTCGTTACATTAAAACAAAGTCTGATGGTAAATTAATGATCAACTCCATTACAAATGGTCCATTCAAGCCACGACAAGTTCAAATTGAAGGTAATCCAAATACAACACCTCCTACTCAACCATTTGTGCGTGAACAAACAGAAGCAGATTACACAGAGGAAGACAAGAAGCAGATCGCCGCTGACGATATGACAATGCATTTAATCCAACTTGGATTACCACGGGAGATCTTTGCTGCGGTCGACAGTTGTGAAACTGCTTATGCTATGTGGGAACGTGTTAGAAGGATTTGTCATGGAACAGAGATTGGACAACAAGACGTTGAGAACAAACTTCTTACTGAATGAGAGAACTTTACATCCACTAAAGGTGAACAGATTGAATCTTACTACACAAGGTTTTGCACTTTGATGAATGAGTTAATCAGAAACAAGTTGACACCTCGAACAATTGCAACAAACATCAAATTCATCAATAACCTTCCAGAAGAATGGGGTCGTTATGTTACAATTGTCAATCAAACAAAGGATTTACATAAGGTGAATTATGATCAACTATATGATTTTCTGAAACAAAACCAAGTTGAGGCTAATGAAGTAAGGAAAAAAAGATTGGCAAAGAATCATGATCCTCTCGCATTAATTGCTACTACACCAACACCGCTACCAGTGAACACACAACAATCATCATCATCTTCCACTCACAACTACATGCAACCATCATACATTCAACAACCAACACCAGTCTACCAACCACAGTTCTACCCACAGCAACAACAACATGTTATTCCACAACAGCAATACCAACAATTCCAAGAACCAGAATTCATTGAAAATGATGAAGCTACTGCAGCATTGACCCAAGCATTTGCTTTTCTGTCAAAGGCATTCCAAGGACGCTATTCTACACCAACTAACAACAACCAAAGGATTTCATCGAACACTCGCAACAAGCAGATTGCTCAGCCGAGTTTCAATATGGGTAATGGAGGCCAAATGGTTGGAGTTTATGGGAATCAGCAAGGATATGCTACTGGATTTAATATGGGCAATCAGAATATGCAGAATGCAGGTCAGAATGCAGGGAATCAGTATGGTCAGAATGCAGGGAATCAGTTGGGCCAGTTTGTTGGAAATCAGAGGGGTCAGAATGTTGGTAATCAGGCAATGGGTAATCAGAATAGAAATGTTGCAGCTCCAGTAGTTGGGAATTTGGGAAATGTAAATCAGGGTAATCCGGTAAAGTGTTTCAACTGTCAGGGTGTAAGTCATATGGCAAGGAACTGTCCTACTAAGCCGAACAAAAAAGACACCGCGTACTTGTAGAAAGCATTACTGTTGGCACAAAAGAATGAGGCAGGGTTTCAGTTGAACGCAGAGGAGAATGATTTTATGGCTCTTATGGATGACATGGAAGATAGAGAGGATATCGATGCGAACTGCATATTTATGGCGAATCTTCAGGAAGCCAAGTATGACACGGATTCTGACACACTTCCTGTTTATGACACCAATGCACCATCTGAGGTATCAAACTTCAACACATGTCACAATAATCATATATTTGATATGTCTCCTCATGAGGAACAACATTCTGAGAAGCTAGCACTCACTTATGATACATACCTGGACACGCCAAGTAGTAGCAATACTCCTTCAGCAACTCCAGATGTGAATCATAATTGAGGCTTCGTTTCACAGCATGCTGAGAATGATGAGGAAACACGTGCTTTGTTTGAATCATTATTGAATAATTGTCGTATTGAAATTGAGAATGTGCAAAAGGTCAATCGCGATGTTAAGACCGCGAATGTTAAATTGACCGCTGAGCTTGAGAGTTACAAAGAAAACGTTAAAGCTTTTGAATTTCATAACAAAAGATTGTTTGAATTAGAAACTAGTTATCAAAATTCCATTTCAAGGGAAAAACAATTGCAACTCAGGTTTGATACACTTGATGTTAATTCTTTCAAAAAGATATAATCTTTAAACGTGGAAATTTCTGATTTACAAAACCAACTTTCTAAACAAAAATCAGCTTATACCAATCTTGAAAAAGAAAGGGACGAGCTGAAAAAGGACTTTGCAAAGAAAGAAGACAAACTTTTGGCCGAAATCGTAGAGTCAGAACACATGATTGCACATTTAGAAGAATTAGTGGTTAAGTCGGGTCAGTCAAGTCAAACAATGAAAATGATTTCAAATCAAACTAATCCGATTTACCATACGAAACATAAAGTGGCTCTTGGTAACAACACCCCCAGTAATCTCAAGAAAGCTCAGCAAGAACAGAATGTTTTGTATAATGGTAATGTGATTTACACCAAACATGATCCTCCCGTCGTTCGGGATTCTGTGCAAATGATAGAACATGTCGAAGAGAGCATAAATAAAATGAAACAAAAGAATTTGAAACCCATTGATTACAACAAATTGAACAAACTTTTGGGAATTACTTTTGTTCCACAAAAAGAACCATCTGTGTTTTCCATAAAACGACCATTCTCAAAAATGTTTTCTAAGAAAGTAATTGCTTCCAAATCTCTTTCTAAAATAGAACAAATGTCTTCTAACAACACTTTTAATACAAGTGAGGCTAGAGAAATTATGGATGATGTTAAAAAGAGAATTCAAGAACTTCAAAATATTGTTGCTTCTAAAACTACAATCAATATTAACAACTGGCATTCCAGTTTTCATATTGAGCAGAAAAAAGTTTTTGAAAACGAAATTACTATCCCACTGAATAACATCAGTGCGAGGGTAATCCATTTTGAACAAGCTTTCTTAAAAGAAACGGCCGACTTTGTCAAGGACCACAAATCTCTGGTAAACGAAGCTAATGATACTCGTGAAAACATGAATGTTTTGGAAAACCTAAATGATTCTCTCTTCGAAGCTGTTATGACCACTGACATTATGTCCATCATTTTACAAACATATTCTGTTCAAGACGATGAACGACTAAGAACTGAGACCTCCGCAATTGTTTCAAAATATGAAAATGCTCTTATAAAGCTTGAAAAAGAAAATGTGTCATATTTTAAACAACTTGATCGGAAAAAGGAAGAATGCAAGTATGACAAATTGTCGTATGAGCGTGACTTAAAGAACATGAAAGAGCAAAATGATCTTTTGAGGGCTCAGCTTGAAAGTCAAAAAGGAAAAGGTGAGGAAACTAAGTTTGCAAAACCATTGACTTTGGAGAAACCAAATGTTTCAAACACGGTTCAAAAACCAAAAATGTCAATTTCAAGGTTTGCTCCAAAAGTCGATGAGAAAAAGGATTTGACAAAACCAGTCACTCCAACACCCTTGCCGAAGAAAAGTGAAAATGTTAAGATTGTTGATAAAAGAAAAGCGGTTGTCAAAACACCAAAAGTGATAGCACCTGGCCTTTTTAGGATTAGTCCCACTAGTGCGTCTACCTCAACATCTAAGACAAATGACAAATGCATAAAGGCTAATTCTAAAGAATCTAGGAATGCTAAAAAGGACAACAATATAAATCCTAACGCATGTGCCTTACCTTCTACAGGATTAGAAAGCACCTCTAGGAGCAGCAGACTAAAGCCTAGGAGCAATACAAGGAACAATAGAGTCTCGTCTGCCTCTACGAGTAGTAGCAAGAATAAAGTTGAAGAAGTAGAAGAACACCCTAGGAATTTATCGCTTTGTAATAAGAAACATGATTCATCTGAATGTAATGACGAAAGTACTGGTTCTAATGCATGTAATGACTCTGTTTGTTTAATATGCAAGAAATGTTTAACTAATGATGTTCACGATGAATGTGTTTCTAAGAATGTGAATGTTACGCCTGAATAGAAGAATGTTCCAAAAAGACCTAGTGCTAGATCTAGATCTATAGAAAGATTAGTTGCACGCTTTAGGTCTACCACTATTAGTCGAATGCCTAGGAACTACCTTAAGTTTTGTATGTGGATTCCAACGGGTAGAGAGTTCACTCTTTAGAACGGCAAATTAGAAATAGCTCAAGCTAAACAAGTAGCAACTGTCTATGAGTGTGATTTAGATTTTACTCCTAACCCCATGGAACCAAATTCAAAACGGTTTCCAAATACAAACTCTTCTGTTCTTGGCAGGTTATCGAAATATGTCTTTGGATCGTCGACTCGGGTTGCTCCAAGCACATGACCGGGAATTTAAAGCTGCTGATCAATTTCGTCTGGAAATTCATGGGAACTGTACGATTTGGAAATGATCATGTAGCAGCTATTCAGGGTTATGGAGATCTTCGGTTTGGGAATATTTTAATCACTCGGGTTTACTACGTTGAAGGGTTGGGACACAATTTGTTTTCAGTTGGGCAGTTTGTGATGCAGATTTAGAAGTTGCATTCAGGAGAAACACGGTTTTTATAAGAAATTTGGTTGGTGATGATCTCTTAACTGGTAATCGTGGTACAAACTTGTATGCTATCGACATCAACCAAATGGCTTCTACATCACCAATTTGTCTCATGACAAGGGCAACCGAAACTAAGTCCTGGCTATGGCATAGAAGATTATCCCATCTCAATTTCGACACCATCAACAAGTTAGCCAAAGACAACATCGTCACCGGACTTCCTAAATTCAAATACACAAAGGAACACCTATGTCCATCATGCGAACAAGGAAAAAGTAAAAGAGCATCATATAAACCCAAAACCGTACCTAGTTCGGTAGCAAGGTTACATATGTTGCACATGGACTTATGTGGCCCAATGAGAGTTGAAAGCATTAATGGGAAGAAGTATATTCTTGTTATTGTTGATGATTATTCAAGATATACTTGGGTTAAGTTTTTGAGATCAAAAGACGAAGCACCAGGCATCATCATCACTTTTCTGAAGCGTATTCAAGTTCTACTTCAAGCTCCAGTAAGGATTATAAGAATAGACAATGGCACAGAATTTACAAACCAGGAGTTAAGAACTTACATTGAAGATGTTGGAATCACACATCAAACATCAGTTGTTAAAACTCCACAGCAGAATGGGGTAGTTGAAAGAAGAAATAGAACTCTTGTGGAAGCTGCTCAGCATGAAATAGAACTCTTGTGGAAGCTGCTCGCACAATGCTGATTTTTTCTAGTGCACCACTATTCTTATGGGCTGATGCTGTAGCCACTGCTTGTTTTACTCAGAACCGATCCCTAATCCATCCAAGATTCAATAAAACCCCATATGAGCTAGTAAACAACCGTAAACCTGATATCTCTTACCTTCACGTGTTTGGCGCTTTGTGCTATCCGACGAATGACAGAGAAGATCTAGGGAAGTTAAAAGCTAAGGGTGAT
The DNA here is from genome assembly GCA_030686995.1 of Artemisia argyi. Taxonomy (NCBI): domain Eukaryota; kingdom Viridiplantae; phylum Streptophyta; class Magnoliopsida; order Asterales; family Asteraceae; genus Artemisia; species Artemisia argyi. Next base: position 54,365,637 of record CM060694.1, on the reverse strand, counting down.
ATTGGTATCTTCATTGGATATTCAGAAAACTCGAGGGCATTCAGGGTGTATAATAGAAGAACGAAAAGGATAATGGAGACGATGAATGTGAAGTTTGACGAGATTTCACAGATGGCTTCTGAGAGATACGCTCTAGAACCCGCGCTTAATCCGATGGCTTCTAATCAAAACGGATTAGGACCCGCACCAAACAAGCAGACTTCTGGACACATCAGTTCAGGACTCGTACCTCAAGGAGCTCAATCAACAAACACGGACAAACCAACAGAACAAGTACTGGAAAATTTATTCGAGTTAATGTTTGATGAATACTATGGTGGAACTTCGACAAATGCATCTCAACAACATTCCGCTGCACCCGCTCAAAACCATCAACCACCATCACAAGATGCATCTACATCAATCGAAGCAGAAGCACCAACTCCCTCAGCATCATCAACATCTACTCCAGCAACTCCAGTTATCGAAACTGATTTACCATGAGTTGATGAGCAAAATCAAAACACAAATTTTCAAGAAGAACCTACAAATAATTCAAACGATGTTGCGTTAGAAGAAGAAGAAATATTTGAAAACCCATTTGCAACAGACTCTGCTGAATCTTCTTCAAGGTTACAAGAACCATCTAACACACATTCGTTACACCCAAGGTACCCTTCTACGTTTCAATGGACAAAAGACCATCCAATAGAACATATTATTGGTGAACCTTCAAAGCCAGTTCAGACGAGGAGACAACTTGCCACCGATCTCGAATTGTGCATTTACGTTTGCTCAATCAGCCTCAAAGAACCAAAGAACATTCGGGAAGCAATGGCAGAAAACCCTTGGATTGAAGCGATGCAGGAGGAATTTCTTCAATACCTGTTGCATGACAGCTGGGAACTTGTTGAACGACCACTTGATAAACGTGTTCTTGATCTCAAGTGGTTGTGGAAGAACAAACTGGATGAGGAAATGACTGTTATTCACAACAAAGCTCGTCTCGTGGCTAAAGGTTATCCACAAGAAGAAGGGATAGATTTCGAGGAATCATTCGCGCCTGTAGCTAGACTTGAAGCAGTCCGGATTTTCTTAGCCTATGCAGCTCACAAAAACATCACAGTCTATCAGATGGACATTAAGACAGCTTTCTTGAATGGAACTCTGAAAGAAGAAGTGTATGTGAGTCAGCCAGAGGGATTCATCGACAAAGATCATCCAGACTATGTCTACAAGCTAAAGAAAGCAATTTATGGTTTAAAACAAGCTCCAAGAGCGTGGTATGACGAACTATCATCTTTCTTGCTCAAAAACAATTTCACAAAAGGAACGGTTGATGACACCTTGTTTATCAAAAAATTCAAAGATGACATTTTGATCGTTCAAATTTATGTGGACGACATAGTTTTTGGATCAACCAATCCTAACCATTCAAAACATTTTGAAAATCTCATGAAAAGCAAATTTGAAATGTCCATGATGGGGGAACTAAAATTCTTTCTTGGTTTACAAATACATCAATCCCCACGTGGTATTTTTATCAATCAAGCTAAATATACAATAGAGATTTTGAAAAAACATGGAATGGAAAACTGTGATTCTGTTGGTACACCAATGGTCACCTCACCAAAAATAGGTGCTGATTTGTTTGGGAAACCCATGGATCCGAAAAAATATCGGAGCATGATCGGTTCTCTCATGTACCTAACTGCTAGTCGACCCGATATTCAATTTGTTGTTTGTTTGTTAGCACGGTTTCAGGCAAAGCCTACCGAACTTCACCTCAAAGAGGTTAAACGGATCTTTCGGTACCTACGAAGCACCATTAACATGGGACTTTAGTATCCGAAGGATTCGGGGTTTAATCTAACAGCATTTTCGGATGCAGACCATGCTGGTGATCAAGTTACAGCAAAGAGTACATCAGGTGGAGCACAATTTTTGGGTGAAAAGCTAGTAAGCTGGTCGTCAAAGAAACATGATTGTACTGCACTATCAACCGCCGAAGCCGAGTATGTGTCTCTATCTGCGTGTTGTGCCCAAGTTCTTTGGATGCGGACACAGCTCACAGATTATGACTTTACTTTTGACAGAATACCTATGTATTGTGACTCAAAAAGTGCCATAGCCATCTCGTGCAATCCCGTACATCACTCTAAGACGAAGCATATCAAAGTCCGCTACCATTTCATCAAAGAACACGTGGAAGAGGGTACTGTTGAATTATTTTTCGTTAAGACTGATTATCAACTCGCCGATCTATTTACTAAAGCCCTTCCAAAAGAACGGTTTGACTATTTAGTTCGACGAATTGGCATGCGAAGCCTAACTCCTGAGGAGCTAGAACGTCTTCTCGAATCTTCTTGAAAAATGTTTTCAAAATCGCTTCGCTGTAAATATTTTTGAAAAAAAAAAAAAATACAAAATTTGAAAAACCAACAAAAACAAAATAGAAAAATATAAAATTTCAAAAAAATACAAAAACAATATAAAATCAAAAAATCCAAAAATATTCTTCTCACGACATGTCTCTCGTATAAATTAATATTCTGTACGTTTCTAGAAATATCATTCAACAATGATACGGACATGTACAGATGCTTGAGCAGGAGTTCTTTAAGGTGTTTTTCTAAAACATGTCGTTTCTCAAAATTTTCTTCACAATGGCTTTCGTATACCTCAGTACGAAACCCGTACTTAAATGATGATTTCTGATTATTTTCAAATCAAGGACTCGTACGTTCAATGATGAAATCTTTTTCAAAAAAAGTTCGAGTCTAAACAAACGAAAAAGATTTCAAGCATAAACTCGTTTTCAAACAAAATTCTTGAGCACTTTTTCAAGATTGTTCAAAAGTTTTTTTAAAATCTCTCAAAATGAGTGCTCAAGATAACTCCATCAAAACCCTTAATTAATTTTAAATATGCTATCATTAAGGGGGAGTACAAAATAAAAATGTTCCAAATTCATGCAAAATAGAATCTGTCTTTCTCTCCAAAAGCTTTTTCTTAATCAGTTGATATCAAAAATATCACGATATGCTATTTTTGAGGGGGAGAAGACATGATTGAAATGTGATCAAAAGTGATTTAAGATTGTGACTGAATCTCGAAAGAGCTCGACTCAGATTGTACCTATGAATTGACGAAGCTTAAAATGTCAGTAATCGAAAAGACTTGTCCTGGACGGGTAATAATTTCAAGCTAGTCCAACTAGTGATGTAAGCGTGTCTAGAATAGGACTTGTCTGAGTAGAATGTACCATATCGAGAGACTTTCTTTGGACTTGTCCAGGACGGGTAATAATTTCAAGCTAGTCTAACTAGTGATGTAAGCGTGTCTCGAATCGGTCATGTTCACTGAAAGTGGATCAATTCAAAAAGTGCAAACTTCTCCCGCATGTGCAAATTTCTTAAAAAATTACATGAGCACATGTGAAGGGGGAGTCCTTAAAAAGAAATGCAAAACTCTCGAAGTGTCAACAATGTGTTTTATTATCATAAACACTTTGAGAGATTTTTCATAAATGGTTTCATGGCAATTATAGGATAGTCATGGAGTTATAAGTTGACTAAGGTTAGAAAAAACATCCTATGATCCGCCAGAGCCGGAGGGATCTACCCAAGGACAAATCCAATAGATTAGAATTAGAAGTCCTTATGTATGATTGAAAAAAAGGAGTAAATGAGAAAGGATAAAGAAGGGGTTGAAGAATTAAAAAGAAAAGAGACGAAAAAGGGTGAAAAGAAATAGCCCTCCATATGTTCAACCTTAGGGCAGACACCGGGTTCAACTCATATGCTACTGGTTGTTACTAAGGTGACGCCGGTATTGAAGACAAAGACGTCATGGACCCAGTGACGCACTGCACTAAACCTTCTTAACCACTCAAGTTCTCTTAAAAGAGCTTGTTTCATTCTCACGGGGAACCGGTGTAATCTATCGACCTGTCTCTTAGAGATGGTTGATATTGAAACAGGAGACCTCTCCCTAATCTCCGCATAGGAAACCAAATGTGCACTTATCGAGTCTAAAGCCCCGAGATTCATCAAAAGATCTCATAGGAACACATGATATTTCTACACTGGTTGTCCAACAATAAGGATGCCTGATGTAAACTTTAGAGTCATACGCAGATCTTAGCAATCTGCAAGAACATTTATGAGAGGATTCACTTTTGTGATTCTCAATGATTGAATGGAAATTCCTGCCAGGGTGAACATCAAGCAGCCCTGACAGCAGGTCACTTCGGTAATTCTTTATGGGTTACGCTTAGTGTTCGCGGTGGTTTCAAAACGGTCTACAGTCGTGGAGTGATCTCAGCGACTCACCCAATCATTGAGCTACTAAGTAGGTCTTGTAAGCTCTCTCGAGAGTATCTGACATGGGAACGGCCTTGGTAAGGGTTAGAAGGAGTCTTCACACTATGCTGTTGACGATCTCTAATTCTTATCTGTAAGTACCGGATGTTTTATTGCTAACTGTTTATATGCAGGGACACTTCATCTCCATGGCGACAGATTCCACATGCTCATACATACATCTGGAAGTTAAAGAAAGCTCCCTCAAAGATCTATACAACACAAAGTTCAAAGAAAGATTCTACGCCAAAAAAAAGGAATCTACAAAATATAAAGACTAAAGATCAAAGTGAAAGAAAGGGAACTACGTGTATATGAATATCAAAGTCCAAAGATGTATGAGCATGTTGGAATAGCAAACAACCACCACAGACGCAGAAGTGACTAAAGACAGATAACTCCACATCACAAAGGAACAAAGAACGATGAAAAGTCAGTCATCAAAGATCACAAAGCATGAAGGAACAAAGACTAAAGACTATTCTATAACGACACACAAAGTTCAAGACAAAGAACACGAAAGACCTAATCACGTGGAGCATCATTCGAGTGACCACCCTTTAGGGGGAGATTGTTAGCATTAAAAATATGTATTGAGAAGTGATGGTCATTCTCATATTAGGAACTTTGTAATGTGTCTTAGTTTGTGTTATAAGAATAGTCAATGGGCCTTGGTCTTGGTAAGCTAATATGTTATTAGTTATGTTTCATAAGCCTTTATAATTCATGTAAACCAAGTCCAAGCCCAAGCCCAAGCCCAAGCCCATTGAAAGCCTATGTATGGAACTATAAAAGGCATTTTACCTCTCATTTGTAAGGTGTGCTTGTGTGTGTAAGTGTGTGTGTGTGTTTATTAATAAAAGCTTTCTATTTCATCTCTCATTTCTCTCTAGTTTTAACGCCACTTATATATAATCATGTCACCATCTTTCCTTCTTCTAAGCTTCTATATTTGTGTTAAAGTTGATATATCTAAGGCTCTACAAAAAGCGACTTTCAATTTTATTTATTTATTTATTTAATTTTTTAATATTTTTAACAACGAACTTAAATTTCATTAATAATTCAAACCATACATAATAATTAAAATAAAATTAAAACATTAAAATATAATTCAAATAACATTAAAACATTACGATAATAAAACGACTAAACTAGTGAAATGAGGGTGTTATTTGTAGGGTGAAAGTATTTAAGTTTAAAACTTATTTTTTTTTTCAACACCAACATAAAGAAAAAAAAAAAAAATGCACGAACTTGAACGACCCACGTCCAAAAAAACTTGCAATCGATCAATTCATTTTTTGTGTCACAGTAGGGACGATCGACATAGATTGACAAATGGATTGATCTTCATTTCCTTACTGTGTGTAGGCTAACTTGGACAAAAAATCATTACGTACAAATGAATAGTCATACATCATATGAAAGACCTCCACTAGTCCACATGATAAACTCAGTTATACTAACTCATGTCGCAAAACTGCTTTTTGTTCATCTGTATTTTATTTTTATTTTTTGAACAAACATCTGTAAATTTTATTTGGGGAGTTAATTTTCTTACTGAACATACCTTTATTGTGACGTGTGATTTATTATTATTATTATTATTATTATTATTATTATTATTATTGTTGTTGTTGTTGTTGTTATTATTATTTTATTATTATTATTATTATTATTATTATTATTATTATTATTTTTTTCATTTTATAAAAAAGTTGTTTTCTTGTAATGGATTTAATTTTATTTAAGGGATTAATACAATATTGAGGAGCATTACACCAAAGAGATTTGGACAAGCACCGTGTTGATACAAAAGTTGGGCGTTTCTTGTTTGGGTTCCTGCTCTCGTACTAATTAGACCTTAATGCTGAAAACCTGCGCACTAAGAAAGCAAACAAACACCGTTAGGGTTATCGTAGGATTGTCTTCCACGATTATCCTCCGGCGTGAGAGTAAGTAATCGGTTTAGGGTTATATTGAAAAGTTAGGGTTTTGTAAATCGTACCTTTAATGAGAATTATGTCATTCTTTATATAGGCACGAAATCCTTGTAGATTTCGTGTTCCTCACTCTTCGCACGCGTGGTGCTTATCCGGCCTATGGATCTTTATCCATAAATAGAAGATCCTTATCTAGACCATAAATAGTTTGGTTGGGTTTGGGCTTTCGTGAGTCCAAACCGTTAGTAGTGTGGCCCAAATCATTGTCATGATAGCCCACTCATAGTGGACTTGGGCATTAGTAGTGTTTATCATTTGGTCTCGTGACCCAAATAAAGACTATACGTCATCATGTCCCCCCAGTCTAGTGTGCGCGGGTCGTAGCCACGGATGCTAGACTAGTGAGAACAGTGGTAAGCGTGGCGGGAAGAATTTTAAATAATTACCGCCCAATATTTGGAGCCATGTATCTAGTCTCAAAATATCTCAAAGATACCTCGGGAAACGGGGAGCGTGTCCACGTATTTTTCGGGAAGTGTGAAAAAGTGCTTGTACCCTTTTGCATTCTAGCCACACGATTACCTTAATGGGATCCACGTGGCGATTATTTAGGGTTTGGTGACCCTATATAAGTCACCGCCTCCCTTTTTACTAAAGACGTCACAGTAAAATACCTTCTTCCGCCATTTTTAAAATTCTCAAACCTTGTTTAAGAATCAACTGTTTTATTAGGTAACAGCGAGTGCGCTACATAGATAATCTTATTTTTCCTTAAAAATGGTTCGTCAGTTAGAAGAGTTTCACTCTGAAATGGACGAGGATGAACTACGTCAGTTCACCTCCGTCTATTTCATTCCGCTTGCAGTGCATCCGGAGGTACCGGATGCCAACGCATGTATCGCGGACTTCCCTGAGGGGAAAATAGGGGTGTATACGCGCTTCTTTGAATTCGCCAACCAGCGCGTACCTATATCCCGATTCCTGAGCGATGTGCTAAACTTTTATCGCCTGCACATTTCGCAGCTGCACTGTATAGGTGCGGCCAAAATAATAAATTTCGAGGTAAACTACCGTTTACTGGCGATAAACCCGACTATCAATTTATTCCGCGCGTTCTACCACACGTCGTGGTCGAACGGGTGGGTAACATTCTCCAAGCGTGTAAAACCTCGCAAAAATTCATATAATTAACAACGTTTAAATTATATACTTATCTCTGTCATTATTTTTAATCACCATTTTTACTGGGAAATTTAAAATTTTTCTTATTATACTATAATAACGAAATCACGTCATTCCATAATTCACCAAATGACGAAACAAGTTCTCGACACGTTTAACAAAATATTAAAACTTCACTAATCCTAATTACTCACTAATAATACTAATTGGACCCTTAATCAAATATTCAGCCCAAATCCACGAAGTACTATTCATCCAGCCCATGCTTAAAGCCCAAAATCCATAGTTTAATTTTATTAGACATTCGACTAGAAATCTTCCTCCAAAACCCATCTCGTTCTCTCAATTCTTAAACACGACACACATATATTTTTGCACCACCTCGTTTCCCAACTAGCCGACTACTAGTGTGTCAAATCTCATAATCATATGTCGAGTTTTACTATGTTTATACGAGGCGAAGTGTTGGTCCTAAAATAAACCATTCGACATAACCAAAAATCCAAAACTAAACCATTTTGATTCCCGTTTGTTTCTATGAACTCCTAATGACAATTCAAGTGTAAATTTATGTTAGGAGTCGACGTACATCAGCTAGAAACCAAGTCCAATGCATTTCTCCAATTCGTGTACACAATTAAATGCATGTCGGCATACAAATAAATCACAAGGACAAACATCCACCTTTTAAGCTCACACAAGCATTTTTTTAGTCTTAGAATGAATAGGAAGCCATCCAAAGTCTTTCATTTACTGACATAATATAGTAACATATGTTTTGTGAATTATTGAGCCTTCTAAAAACCTTTCTTTTCTTTTGTCTTGCTTGTGTCGACATGCCAACTTGAATACAAACTAGTTTTCTATATAAGCCCTCACCCATCTCCTTTCATGCGTACCTACACACAAACATTTCACATTTCCAGATTTACTAAGCACCTTCTTTCTTTCTCTTTGGTTCATACGAGAAGGCTGGCCTATGTGCCTACTTGTTCCATATATACTCCTTTACTATCACGCTCCATATTGCACTCCCACAAATAGAATCCAAACTCAAAACACAGCTCGTTTGCTTGTTTTACTACTGCCCAACGAAGAGAAACCAAGGGAGCAAGTCGTGGGTCATTTCTCAAGTTCTAAAAATCTTTTTGGATTAGTACGTTATGGGATTAGAATCTTGGAAGCTTGAGTTGTACTCAGTTATAATTCCTTGGCTCACTTTTACTCGATAGTTATCCACTTCCAAATTACTGTGAGTCTTGAACCACCTTTCTCATTTACTACTTTGTTTTGTTTCCATGCACGTATTATATTTTCTATTATTACTTCATATATAAATATATATATGTTCGACATATATATACATGCATAAGTGACTAAGTTGTGTTGCTTGAAACCTTGTGTGGCATATGATAAAATCACAATTAAAAACCAAGTATTGGCTAAGGATATAAACATCTATGTATAGCATGTAACTTGACCCATCTCAGTAGGAGTATGTCTTGTTAAAACTTGTATTATGTGTGGATATGGCTTTGGGTCGCAACCCACTGTGGTCGAACCACAGTGGTGTGCTTTTAGTAAAAGTATGTCTTGAGCCCAAAGCTTCAAGCTCGCGGAATAACCTAGTATATAGTCCACACAGTCTATGATTTGCGTTTGTTTTGTGGAGAGTCGAAAACCCACTGTGGATGAACCACAGTGGAGTATAATTTTGTGTCGACAAGTCGGGTCTTGAGCTTGCTCCTTACGTTTTGATAACTAAGGCGTTCATTCAAAAATATTGAGATTTAAAACGTAGTCACAAAGCTTGTTTAAGAGAAAGATTTTGATGAGGCGAAAAATGAACCATTTTTAGGGGGTCATTTAAGCCCGGAATTGAATTTATTTGATCAAATATTGCCCTAAATCGTTTCTTTTGTGATTTTAGGTACTTTGGAAGTGAATTCTGGAAAAGGAAGCATTTTGGACGTTTTTGGAGCATAAAAGTGAAGAAAACGGCAAAGACTTAATTTTCCATGCTGGAAACAGTACCTGACGGCGTCAAGAAGGAAAATGTGACGGCGTCAAGAGCAAAATCCATGACGACCCAGAGAAAACCTGAAGGTGTTAGAAGAAGGGTGTCAAAAGTTATTTTGGTGACGGCCTGAAGATGGATTACACGTGACGGCGTCAAACCCAGATCTAGGCAGTCCGAGAACTTTATTGGCGGCGAGATAACGGCGTCAGACATTTACTCTTGACGCCGTCACCTCACAAAATCTATATATACTTTTCTATTTTTCATTCATTAAGAGAGGAACTTGTGTGGAGAATACTATGGTCGAACCTAATAAACCCTAGGTCGTTTGTAACAGTATTTTCAAGGGTTTTCACCCCTTGAAACCTTTCATGTTCAATTAAGATAAGTCTTCTTTCAATTCATTCAATATGTCTATGTGTTGTTTGAATATATCTTATGCTTGTCTTGATTTTAACATGCTAGGCTAGATCTTTCATGTGTTTGCTTAGATGTAATGAAACCTAGATGTTAATTATAGGTTGATTGCTTGTTTATAGTTGTAATTGATGAATGATTTCAATGTTAGGCTTAAGAAAACTGGCAGATCACCATTGTGTAACTTGCTTGAACGTCTTAAGAAACATGAACCGATGTGTACTAGGTTTTTATGATTGTATTTAATGCATGAGCGAATTCTAGTGATCCCATGTTAGGAGCTTCTTAGCCGGCTCGACATAGGAGTGAAGTAGGAGCTTATAGGATTGGGGAAGTAAGTACGCCACCCCATGAATGGTATTAAGGAATACAATCCGTCATCCACGCAACTGTAACAAGTAATTAACCTGTAAAAGATATCTAGGGAGTAGTGAAATCTAAGTAAACACAATTCTCCCATATATTGCTCACACCACTAGTTTAAATTAGTTTATTTTGATTTTTGTTATTTTATTTTGATTGCATCTTAGTTATTGGATTAGTTGACTAGCAACTAATTCCGCCCACTTCTTCAAAAACCGAGATTTTACTTGCTTTTATAAAAACATAAAAATACAAAAAGAATCATCCCTCACCTCTAGACCTAGTTCTTAGGTTTTCTAATCCTAGCGACACTATTCCTAAGTTGAATGATCAATCCCCTGGTACTTGTCTCTATACTATACTACAACGATGAGGTACACTGCCTGGTGGGGGTTGTAAGCTTCTCGAGATCCCTCGAGAGGTAAAGCCTGGTGCAATTCCTACGCATCAAGTTTTTGGCGCCGCTGTTGGGGAATAGTTATTGTCTTGGTTAGAATTTCTTTTTATTAGGTCTAGTTGCTAGATTCCTTTCTAGTAAGGTTTTATTTTTATTTTTTTAGGTTCTCTTTAGTCTATCTCATTTCTTCGTGTTTTTGTTCGTAACTCTTTACCATCCGACATCATGGAAGGTGGTAACATCTTTGAACCCATCAACCCACCACAACAAGACCACCCACAAAACCCACCACTAGCTAATTAACCTCTTAGGCCCCGAACCCTAGGATAGTACTCCCGACCTAGCCACCAAGGCTACCGAAACACCATTGAGCTGACTCAAGGAGCCAATGTGTCTCCCTTGCGATCCGACGCCATCCGGTTGGTGCAAAGCGGATGTGCATTCCATGGACTTCGTTCCGAAGATCCAAATCAACCCGATTACGCCTATTTCAATTCTCTCTACGTGATCAAGCTAGTCAATGGCTTGAACGTTTACCCGCGGGATCCATCACCTTATGGGATGATCTCACCACTCATTTCCTTGCTCAATTTTTCCCACCGGGGAGAACTACCAAGCTTAGAAATGATATCTTGATGTTCCAACAACGTCAAGGTGAAACTCTATATGAAGCATGGACTCGTTTCAAGGACTTACTCCAAAAAGTCCCTCATCATGGCATAGATCTTTGGCTCCAAGTCCAAATCTTCTATGACCATATCGATCTCTCTACAAGGCGAACCATTGACCAATCGGCCGGTGGCAAGCTACGTGATCTAAGTGCGGAAGAATCATGGGAACTCATAGAAGATCTTGCTCTCTATGTCAACGAAAGTTGGAATGATCCCCGTGATTTGAACAAAACGGTCAAGGCAATATCTTTGCCTTCGAACAATTCTAGCAATCCCAACCGTAGGATCATGGAACTTGAAGGTCGAGTCAAGTTTCTCATGAAATTTTACGAAGCTCCTAAGCATTCAAGCCAAGTGAACAAAATCACTTCTTCATGCGAATTATGTAGTGGTCCCCATGACACTCGTGATTGTGTGGAACTCCCCGGAACAGCTTTTGCGGACTACGCATCCTCGCGTACCGACGAAGCGGGAGATAAGTGGTACACTTTCAAACCCGAGCCAAACCCGTATGGTGATTCCTACAACCCTTCTTGGAAAAATCACCCAAACCTTAGGTGGAAACAAAACCAAACCAATTCTTCCAATCCGCCTAATCGTTACCAACCAAACGGTCCACCCTCCAACCGTACTTTCAACAACAATCCTTCTAACAACTATGGTAGTACCAAAAATCTTAAAGGATTGATGTCCAAGTTTATGGCATCTCAAGAAGCTCGCATAGCTAGGTTTGAAACCGAATTCAACCAACAACTAACGGAGATGACCAATAAGATTGACAACTTGTTGAAAGCCCTCAACAACCAAGCGTTAACTACACCTAGGAAGGACACTAGGGACGCCAATAGCGGAATCCAAACTAAGGACCCCTCGTCTTCCAAACACGTTCACTTTGTCAATGTTGTCACCATTAAACCAATTGATAAGGATATAGAAGAAAGTGACAAGGATGAAGTTGGAGTAGAAACCGAGACTAGGGATGAAATTAGGGAAGTTGAGGTTAATAAGGGAGAAGAGTTAGAGGAAGTAGAGACTGTAGAAGAGTACTTTGATAAGTTGCCCATCAAGGAAGAACGGGAATATCATAAGGATTTATTCGATGACCCCGAGACACCATATATCCTTGGCTCACCCCTTATCAAAATGGGAGACCCCTCTAACATCAACATACCATGCAACATTGGGCATATGCATATATGGAAAGCTTATATCGATCCTAGATCTCCTATAAACATCATGACTAGGACTTATTATAATTGGGTAATGAAGAAACAACTTGGTTATAGGATGATGCCCAATAAGAATTTGATTAGTAATTTTGTAGGAAGAGTGAAGGGATTGCATGTGATTGTCGGAAATTTCACTTATGAGATCGATTTTATGATAGTAGAGGATACTCGTCCGGTGATAGATGCTTGCCTAAGTCAAGTAGTGTTCGGAAAACCATGCATTGAGGCCACTAAGATGAGTTATGATCCAACTTTAGGGATAGTTAGGTTCAAGGAGGAGAATGATGAGATTGCCTACCAAATGCCCTATAAGATTGAGCAGTACCGCCTCTTGTCAAACATAGAAAAGGAACACAAACAAGCGGCTTATTATAGGAATGATGAGGATAGACGTAGAGGAGTAGAGTATGTGATGAATAGGATGCTTGGTTTCTATAAAGAATGCTTGCAATTAGGTCCGGAATACAAAACTGGTATAGGAGATGACCTAGAGAGTGAAACCAACAATGAGGTCACGTAGTAACCCATGACCTTGAGTCTAGCTACAAGACTCGTAAATAAAGAAAAGTGCATCTTGGGAGGCAACCCAGGTTTTGTGTGATTTTTATTTTGTTTGATTGTTATTTGCTTCCGTATGCATGCTTTATTTTTATTGTTGGTAGATCATGTTTCAAGACTAAAATGGTGAAAATACTTTATTTTGTTGTTTGGCTTAGTCTTAACTTCATCCAAAGGTATTTCACAAAAGATAAGTGTAAGGGGAAACCCCAAATATGTTTTTAAGAAACAAACTCGATCATGATTCTCCACAATATTAAGTGAACATGTATATTCGTATTTGTTAGAGTCAAATGCTTGTATCGAGTCATAATGATGTTTTGCAGGATTTTCTAGGAAGTAGGACGAAGTTTTCCCATAAATTTTCTGGAAACTTAACATAAGAATTTCTGCAGGTCACTTCTGACGGCGTCAGGAGATAACTCCTGACGGCGTCACGTGTAAAATTCTGGAAATTTTACCAGTTTTGTTTTTCTAACGGAGTCTTGAAGTTTTTGTTGAATCTTTAGTTTTATAATCTCCAGGAAATCTGCAAACATCATTCCACAAGCATTATATCTTATTTTGTTTTCTAGGATTTGTTAGCATATGTAGATTGCCGCCGATTTTACGCGAGGTTGCCTTGTCTGTTTTCTCAGGTTTAATAGGTTATGTATGACAAGAAGATGATTTATATTCTAGAAGGGAAGCTTTGATTGTTCATTTTCTTGGAGGAAGATCTAACCTGGTTACCATATTATCCATTCCGAGCGAATCAGGGGAGTATTTGATTTCATTCTTTTACCTGTTTTACTTTTACATTTTTTACTTGAACATTAGGGACAATGTTCATCCTAAGTGTAAGGGGAGGGTAAAATGATGATACCTTACAGATACACTTTCGCTTGAGTTTGTTTGTTTGATAGAAGGTGTGTAATAAAACTATGAGAAATACTTGTTAGTGTAATTTTTGCGCCAAATTTAAATTTTTTTACAACATTTAGGAGTGAAACTTTAGCCATAGCAAGCGTCTCATGGATAGGAGATTGTATGACTAGCACAAAACCGTACCATTCAGAAACATTTTCCACCCAAATATGTGAGATTCGCCTTTAGATTTGATAGGAAAAGTATTTACTTTAGTGCTTATGAGTGTACCGGCAGCATTTAGATTCTAGAACTTGCGTTAGTGATGCATCCCGAGACCACTAGTGAGACTACATTCGTGTAGTAGGATTTACTACATGATAAGAGGCATTAGGATCACCCTTGTGTTTAAACCCGTATCATAATTACTTGACCATTTAAGTCATATTACTTGGCTAGTTAAGTCAACTAATTTTTCCCACACCTTAGCGTTGTACTCATTTTTAGTACACGAAACCCCTAGTACACCCCTCCGAGCCTATCTTTTCGTTTCTAACTTTAAGCATCTTACTTAAGGGAAGAATTTGTTACACCCCACTTAAATGTACAACCAAATCGCCTTAGCCTTCCGTGTATGCACTCATCTTTAGTGCATTATTGTTATTTGTTTAAACCCTTAGTTAATTATCTAATTGATTACATGGTTGCTAAGTCGAGTCATATCCTTGTACATATTGTTTTGGGACGATTGAGACTCATGGGTAAAGTACTTGTGTTATGGAGTAATGGGGAAGAACATCATATTATTACCCCCATATGTGCGTTAATCTTAAAAGTACTACAAGTGTTTTGATTATCTTAATTCGAGTCATTAGATTAGTTATTTGTAAAGTATGTTAAAATTCAAGTGTAAGGGGAATGTTCATTCCCTATGATGTATTATTTTGGATGGTAAGGTAAGAGTGTATGCAAAAAAAAAAAAAAAAAAAAAAAAAAAAAAAAAATCGAAAAATCAAGAAAAAAAAAATAGAAAAAGAAAAGAAAAAAAACATACGGACTACCATCCCGTTTCATTCTATGTTCATTTTATGTTTTTGTTATTTTTTTCATTTATTAGCTTAAGTCGAGTCTAGACTTGGCTTAGCAACGCCACATTGTACATGTAATTAACCAAGATGATTAACTCGCCACCAGTAAAGACTGCCTATATCCAACAAAACCGTGTTTCCATATCCCTACACCTAACGTTACAACCCTTTAAAAGACCTCTTTGATAGTTTATCCTAGGTGCTTACGCCATGTGGTGGAGGTTTGATCCTTTCCCAAGCCTATGGTAATCTATTTTGCTATGGCAGGTAGTGAGAGATGTTTTCTATTTCCATATTGTGATATTACTTTATTACACCCGAGAGATGTGAGTATCTAAACACTATTTGTGAGGTGCTAGTGTATGACCTACGTGCTTGTCTTTGGTCTTTAGTGGAACGATTATTTGTTGTAATTACTTTTATATTAGTGTTAAATGACCCCTAACTTGTATTTTGACTAGAATAAAAGCGCATTTGCTTGAGGACAAGCAAATCTCAAGTGTAAGGGTATATGATGAGGCGAAAAATGAACCGTTTTTAGGGGGTCATTTAAGCCCGGAATTGAATTTATTTGATCAAATATTGCCCTAAATCGTTCGTTTTGTGATTTTAGGTACTTTGGGAGTGAATTTTGGAAAAGGAAGCATTTTGGACGTTTTTGGAGCATAAAAGTGAAGAAAACGGCAAAGACTTAATTTTCCATGCTGGAAACAGTACCTGACGGCGTCAAGAAGGAAAATGTGACGGCGTCAAGAGCAAAATCCATGACGACCCAGAGAAAACCTGAAGGCGTCAGAAGAAGGGCGTCAAGAGTTATTTTGGCGACGGCCTGAAGATGGATTACACGTGACGGTGTCAAACCCAGATCTAGGCAGTCCGAGAACTTTATTGGCGGCGAGATGATGGCGTCAGACATTTACTCTTGACGCCGTCACCTCACAAAATCTATATATACTTTTCTATTTTTCATTCATTAAGAGAGGAACTTGTGTGGAGAATACTAGGGTCGAACCTAATAAACCCTAGGTCGTTTGTAACAGTATTTTCAAGGGTTTTCACCCCTTGAAACCTTTCATGTTCAATTAAGATAAGTCTTCTTTCAATTCATTCAATATGTCTATGTGTTGTTTGAATATATCTTATGCTTGTCTTGATTTTAACATGCTAGGCTAGATCTTTCATGTGTTTGCTTAGATGTAATGAAACCTAGATGTTAATTATAGGTTGATTGCTTGTTTATAGTTGTAATAGATGAATGATTTCAATGTTAGGCTTAAGAAAACTGGCAGATCTCCATTGTGTAACTTGCTTGAATGTCTTAAGAAACATGAACCGATGTGTACTAGGTTTTTATGATTGTATTTAATGCATGAGCGAATTCTAGTGATCCCATGTT
Organism: Artemisia argyi; assembly: GCA_030686995.1. Lineage (NCBI taxonomy): Eukaryota > Viridiplantae > Streptophyta > Magnoliopsida > Asterales > Asteraceae > Artemisia > Artemisia argyi. The sequence continues at coordinate 54,349,181 of CM060694.1, read as the reverse complement.
AGGAGCTTCTTAGCCGGCTCGACATAGGAGTGAAGTAGGAGCTTATAGGATTGGGGAAGTAAGTACGTCACCCCATGAATGGTATTAAGGAATACAATCCGTCATCCACGCAACTGTAACAAGTAATTAACCTGTAAAAGATATCTAGGGAGTAGTGAAATCTAAGTAAACACAATTCTCTCATATATTGCTCACACCACTAGTTTAAATTAGTTTATTTTCATTTATGTTATTTTATTTTGATTGCATCTTAGTTATTGGGTTAGTTGATTAGCAACTAATTCCGCCCATTTCTTCAAAAACCGAGATTTTACTTGCTTTTATAAAAACATAAAAATACAAAAAGAATCATCCCTCACCTCTAGACCTAGTTCTTAGGTTTTCTAATCCTAGCGACACTATTCCTAAGTTGAACGATCAATCCCCCGGTACTTGTCACTATACTATACTACAACGATCATGTACACTGCCTGGTGGGGGTTGTAAGCTTCTCGAGATCCCTCGAGAGGTAAAGCCTGGTGCAATTCCCACGCATCAGATTTCCTAACATAAATCAAATTACATGTACCTAAAAACTATGACATTTATAACAAATACTACAGCCTAAACCCTTGTTAAAAAATGTTAAAACACAAAGCATAACACAAATAGAACCTTGGCTCAGTTGGTTGGGTTGCTGGTGATGTAAACTAGGGGTCATAAGTTCGAGCCTATGCAAGGCAGTTTTGATTTTTAGTTATTTTTACAACTTTCGCCTATTGGCAGTTTTTGCCCCTAGACTTCACATCACTTATCATTTGTTCTTAAAAACTTTTACAAGTTCTAACCATTTATATTGTTTCAGCCCCTCAAGTTTAATACTTAACGTTTTCCACCCAAAACTTTTATAAATCTAAACAACTTATATTATTTTTACCATTTTTCGCTAAATAGATTTGTCTAATACATATTTTATATGGCGACCACGTCGACGTAAACTATAAATAATATATGGTCCTAATATATTATTTAACCACAACTTTAATAAACATATAATACTTTGGGAATATATTTTAACACTTTAAACAGCTCAGGTTACTTTATAAAACTTGTATACATGAAATATATATATATATATATATATATATATATATATATATATATATATATATATATATATATATATATATATATATATATATATATATATATCGTTAACGAATAAGCAAACTAATAGCCTATACGAAAGCAATAAGTAATACATAACGGACAAGTTATATAGTATATAACTTTATTGTTGAACCTTAAGCGTTTTGCCACGCAAGTCACCTCTGCCACAAGAATCATTTTGTCATCCGACACTATGCAAATCACAATTCTCGATAAGTCGAACTTATCCCATACTTCTATAATTATTCAGGTTAATGTATGAAGTTAGTCCCACCTCTATTTCTGACATTACTTATTCTTTGTCTTCCATTCCACCAAGGTGAGTTCTTAGTCCCACTTTTCTCGTTTTAACTGTTTTATAAACTCTTTGGGGGAGATACATGCTCAACTACTTGCTTTTTACTTTCATATGTACTCTAAACTTTTACGGATTTCTGTGAGTCATAGCCCCTACTTTTACTGGTTTTATAATTGTTTTATAAATGTTTTGGGGGAGATACATGCTCAAACTACAATTATTTACTTTTACAAATACTCAAAACTCTTATGACATTGGTACGTATTTCTATATTCTAGTTATAGTACCTGAGGAAGATACATGATTGACATACTATATTCAATATATATGAACCCTACTGTGTGATTAATACTATGTGACTATTATTACCTGATTGCTAGTGGTTAAGATGCATGTACAGTTATCTTTATCTTTGGGTAGTGGCACCCAGTTGTTTTTATCTTTGGGTAGTGGCACCCAGTTGTCTTTATCTTTGGGTAGTGGCACCTAGTTGTTTTTATCTTTGGGTAGTGGCACCCAGTTGTCTTTATCTTTGGGTAGTGGCACCCAGTTGTTTTTATCTTGGGGTAGTGGCACCCAGTTGTTTTTATCTTTGGGGTAGTGGCACCCAGTTGTTTTTATCTTTTGGAAGTGGCACCCAGTTTTCTTTATCTTTGGGAAGTGGCTCCTAGTATTTGTGAGTTGTGCATGAGACTTAACTGTGTGACATATTCAAGTGCTCATATATACATATTACTTGCTTATACTATACTTTAGCAGTGGGTTGTAAACACACAGGTTGCAAGTCTTGTATGGGCGGGATTTGCAACTGAGTGGATTTACGATGCCTTTGCTGTGGAAAACATTCTCTAAAGGCTTTTTGACTGTTTTAAAACAAACTCTATGAACTCACCAACCTTTGTGTTGACACTTTTAGCATGTGTTTATCTCAGGTCCATAATGAGCAAGGATGGTACGGAGGAGCACGGATTCTTACGAAAGCTATAAATTTTACTATCATTCGAAAACTTATTTAACAAACTTTGAAACCACTGGGACCTCATTTTGAAAACTCTGATTGTAAGTTACTCATAATTATAAACACGTATGGTATTGTGATATATGGATCGAAATAGTGTAAGATGTTTAGAGAGAGAAAGAGATATGGGAGACTTCTAGTGAGAGAAATAGAAATGTATTAGATTGAATGTGTGAGAAGTTCCAACCCTCTCCCTTGGGTGGGAGAGGGTATTTATACTACAATACTTGGTGCTCCATGAAACGAGCTGTAGAGTGAGCTGACAGAGGGTAAAGACCCGACCCACTCTACGCATACTATTTACATATTTAACTACTAATAAACTACGTACTAACTATAATAAGGATAATTCTACGAGCTACGTAATGCTTAGGAATACTTGGGGTGACCGAGTCTTTAACTGAATAATCGTATTCCTAACAATCTCCCCCTAAGGGAGATCACCCCAGAAGATAAGTACAGAATTCTTGCATCCTTGAAATCTTGTAGTTCGTAGACTTTGATTCTTCAAACATGTCATTGTGCATACAGCAGCAGACTCTAGATGACTTGTTCAATGAGTTGGATGATCTTTGACATTACTTCGAGTTCATCATCCAAAAGAGTATCTGCAAGTCATCTTTGAGTAGTAATGTCTCCATGTGATTTGAATATCTTAGAGTTGACATGCTCACACTTTTCTGGATCATGATCTTCTACATCAGAGTTGTGGAAGCATATATGAAGCCCAATCAATGATCATGATTTCATAGATTGTGAAGTTGAAGTGTGAGCATGTGTTGATGGATCAACATCTTTTGAGCAATCAACCACAACCGTCAGAAATTCCTGCAATTAGACAGTTAGCAATAAATCGTCCGGTACTTATAGGTTTGGAATTAGAGATTGTCAACAGCATAGTGTGAAGACTCCTTCTAACCCTTACCAAGACCGTTCCCAATCGGCAAACCCTAAGAGGATTTACACGAACTACCTAAGTAGATCAACGAATGGGTGAGTCGCTGGAGATCACTCCACGACTGTTGACCGTCTGTAACCATCGCGACCACTAAGCGTAATCCACAAGGAATTACCTAAGTGACCTGCTTTCAGGGCTGCTTGATGTTGACCCTGGCAGGAATTTCCATTCAATCACTGGGAGTTACTAAAGCAACATCCCTCATAAATGTTCTGGCAGATTGCTAAGATCTGCGTAGGACTCATAGTTTACCACTGGTGTCCTTAATGTTGAACAACCAGGGTAGAAGTAGCACGTGTTCCTATGAGATCTTTTTATGCATCTCGAGGCTCTAGACTCAATAAGTGCATTTGGTTTCCCTATGCGGAGATTAGGGAGAGGTCTCTTGCTTCAATATCAACCATCTCTAAGAGATATGTCGATAGATTACATCGGTTCCCCGTGAGAATGAAATAAGTTCTTTTAAGAGAACTTGAGTGGCTAGAAGGTTTCGTGCATTGCGTCACTGGGTCCATGACGTCTTGTCTTCAATACCGATGTTTCCTTAGCAACCATCAGTAGATTATGAATTGAACCCGGTTTCTGCCCTAAGGTTGAATAATTGGAGGGCTATTTCTTTTCACCCTTTCTCATTTCATTTCTTTTTAATTCTTCAACCCCTTCTTTCTCCATTCTCACATTTCTCCTTTTTTCATAATCATACCTACGGACTTTCTAATACTATCTATTTGGTATTGTCCATGGGTAGATCCCTCCGGCTCTGACGGATCATAGGACGGTTTTCCTAACCTTAGCCACCTTATAACATCATGGCTATCCTATGTTGCCATACACCAAATCATTGAAAATTCTCTCAATGTGTTTATGATTGAGAAACACATTTTTGTTAACACATTGAGAGTTTTTTCATTTTCAAATGCTCCCCCTTAACATGTGCTCATATGTATTGATTTGAAAATTTGCACATGTCGGGTAGAGTTGCACTTTTTGAATTGATCTACCTTAAGTGAACATGACCGGGCATTCGAGACACGCTTACATCACTAGTTAAACTAGCTTGAAGTTATTACCCGGCCCGATCAGATCCACAAAAGGTTTCTCGAAACGGTACACTCTACTCAGACAAGTCCTCTTCGAGACACGCTTACATCACTGGTTAAACCAGCTTGAAATTATTACCTGACCAGGACTAGTCCTTTCGTTTCGAGACAATTCTGTTTCGTCAATTCATGAGTCAAATCTGAGTCTCGATCTCTTATAATGCAAGGATCCTTTTTCATAAATCATTTGCTCCCCCTCAATATGTGCATGGATATACAAAAGAGTTTGGCACATATGGGAGAGCTTACATTTGAGTCCAAAACATTACATTTTAATCAGATTTCATATTTAAATCACATTTTCTCCCCCGATCAATAATTTCAAACCATTTGAGATTTGTGATCCCAAGTGATTTAAATAAGTTCAAAGATTTTGGGAGAGAAATGTGGTCAGATTTAAGAATAACTGATTATGAGACGATACATTGCTCCCCCTCAATCCTTGAGGGAGCATGTTATGTGTTAGAAATGATGAGTTTATAAATGATTTAGAGTTCAACGAGAAACTCATGAAAAAATTCATATACTAACACATAACAATCACACGTAGCACACTGCATATATGCACAAAGTAACTGGTGGTGGTGGTGAAAGAGTTGTTGTCGTTGTTGCTGCCGATGTTGTTGTTGTGGTGAAATCAAAGCCAGTCAATGGAGTATGAACATTTGATCAAATGGTTAGAGCAGGAGCAGGCACATTCACATCAGCCATGGAATCTGCATAATAGAATCAACAAAGATATGCATACATACAGATTCACTCTTAATTAACTGCTACCACGTAGCGGCTAACCTACTCATAATACCATATTCATATCATGATCAAAGAACATTCAAGCAACTCATCAAAATGCTATCTAGCATGAAGAGAAACTAGCAATCATGAACATTCATCGCAAGTTTCTATCAGACATAAACAGCAATCACTAGCATGGCAATTCACGCATATTTCAACATTCAAATCAGGAGCTTAGGAATAAGATTCTAATCCGGTAACTACATACCTAAGCAAATCCTGAGAACACGAACACATAATCAACAACACTTAAACAATTATCAGCAAACAGCAAACGAAACACAATCAATCAGATAATACGAATGCCGGAGGAGAGAACAAGAGCATCAAACACAATGGTGTACTAACATTATTTAGATTTTGGATTTAAACGTATTTAGGGGATTAAGCGAGGAAACCAACGTGAGACAAATGGACCTTTTAGTTACATAAAGCTAGGAAACTATACGCAAATAGCACATAATGCCCTAAACTTTCTAACAACTAACACATTTGGCCATTTAAGATAAAGCTTAGTAAGTTCCTCTTCAGCTAATACCCCATTAACTACAAAACCTTTTCTAACAATTATGAGACAGCCAAGAAATCCGTTTGATGATATAAAATTGGAAATCACTCTCCCCCTCAATTGATGACCCATTGTCATTAATTGAGTGGCAAATTTTATAAAGTATCTAAGACTGATTGATTTACAAGCAACACGTTACCACCATGTATCACTCAAATAATTTTCCGAAGAATCATAAAAGAAAATTATTTGTTTTGATAAAAAGAAGACTTCTCTTCTTAAACATGAAATAATGCACTGAAACGTACATTAAATCGAGGAAACATGGATGTAAAGTAATCCATGCCCAGGTGAACTTCACCCGGTAAGAGGAACAACCGTCTTTTTGGCGATGAGTTTTCCCCATTTTGAAAAACGGGTTGCTATCTAAAGTAATAGCAAGTCATAATTTTAAGTACGGGATACAGTCTGAAATAACTGCAAGCCATTTTTTTTGAAGACCGGGTTGTAGCCTGAGATGACTACAAGCCATTTTGAAGAATATTTTGAGAAACGACATGTTTTAGAAAGAAAAACTTTATTTGAAACTGAAAAACTCTTGCTCAAGCATATGTATGTTTCCGTGTCATTATTGAATGACATTTCTAGAAACGTACATAATATTGATTACACAAGAGACATGTCGTGAGAAGAATATTTTTGGGTTTTTATGATTTTTCTGATTTTTATGGGTTTTATAGGTTTTATATTTTTCTATTTTCTTTATGGTATAAGATATATACAAGGATATGTGAAGCAAAACAATTTCTCCTCATTTTCTTCCTGAAGACGTTTGAGAGATACTGGCGAAGGACTCTTCATTCCAAAGCGCTGGAGAATAAATTGAGATCGTTCTCTTGAGAGAGCCTTAGTGAAGAAATCTGCCAACCGAAATTCTGTCCTCACGAAGTAAAGTTCCACTACCCCATTCTCATCTTATTTTACCACACCTTAGGAGAATCCGTTTCCCAGGAGAAACTTTGACAGTGTATCAAACCATGTCCTAGGAGTCTGTTTTAGGCCAAAGAGAGCCCTTTTCAGATGATAGACATGGTTAGGACGATCAAAATATACAAATCTTTCCGGTTGACTGAAATAAAGAACTTTATTCAGCTCGCCATTTAGAAATGCAATTTTCATATCCATTTGATAGACCGTCATGTTCTGACTTGCAGCATTGGCGAGAAACATTCTGATAGCTTCAATACGAACAACCAGAGTGAAATATTCCTCTAAATTAATGCCTTCTTGTAGACGATATCCCTTAGCAGCAAGCCTTGCCTTGTTTTCAGAACGACATAATGCTCATCAAGTTTCACTTTGAAGATCCACTTAGAGCTATAATCATTGCACAGTCTGGAGGTAGTACCAGTTCCCATACATCAAGTCGATCGAAAGTGTGAGCTTCATCTTGCATCGCATTAACCCAACAGTCTTTAGAGTTAGCTGTCTTGAAATCTTTGGGTTCGACTTTGGATAGTACGGAATTATAACAGCACCACAAAGCATGGGTGGTAAGTTTCCTTCATGTGAACACCGATCGAGAAGGATTCCCAATAATGTTGTCAATCGGATGATCATCAGTCCGTTTAATGAGATTGTGATGTGGTTGAAGGTAGGAACCTGAAGACGCTATGTTTGTATCCCTTGAAGAAGATGTTTCAGTAGAAGATTTAGGAACACATAGGTTTTTGAACGGAGCATCTTCAAGAGGAGCAAATGAATTTACTTCAAAAGAATTGTCGACTGCAGTGCCTTGATGTACCGAAGGAGATTGAAGATTTAACAATAATGGTGAATAACTAGCAGATGGAGTATCTTGATCAATTCAAGTAGACACTGACGGACCATTTGAGTTGTACAGAACAGGAGCAGCGACAACTGGTGGTGTTGGTGTATCATCAGTAGGTGTCTCAAAGTATTCATCAAATATCGGTTCAAGATCTTCAAATGCTCACTTCTAAGAGGTACATAAAGTACAGCAGGCGTGGAATACTGTACAAGGCCTGAACGAATTGGTTCAGGGGACAAAAGTTTAGACGCGGGTCCTGCACTGATGTGTACAGGAGCCGTTTGCTCAGTCAGCTCAAAGAATGTGACATGAATGGTTTCCAAGATTTATCGGGATTGTTTGTTGTAGATTTGGTATCCCTTACAATCTGGAGCATAACCAACGAGGAATCCATGTAAACTGAGATTCGGTATCCCTTACTTGCAGCTGTTTAATGAGTTTGATGATAACCTCTGGAGTCACGTCCTTGGTTCTCAAAAACTTCACCCATGTAAACTGAGAATAGTCGATGACTATTACAAGAACATACTTCTTCCCATTAATACTTTGCATTTTCATTGGTCTACATAGATCCATGTAAAGGGTGTGAAGAACTTCCATGATGGTATTGACAGTTTTGGGTTTGTGTGTATGCTTCGTGCTTTTGCTCAGTTGACAAAACTAATCAAAGATGATATTTATCGAACTTAAATCAGGGTAGACTTCGCACCAAATACCTGCGAGCAAGAGCATCGATGGTACCAAAGTTCAAGTGACTTAAACATCGGTGCCATAGCCATGATTTGTTCATTGAGGCATTAGTCAACAAGCAAATAGGAGAGGACCGCATCATGACTTCAATAGAGATGGTGTATAAATTGGTGCCATAAAAACCTTTAAGAAGATCAACACCATCCAATTCTCTGACGAAGCATGTGTAATTTCTGAAGGCAATATTCAAGATCGGAATCAAGATATTGACCAATAGAGAACCGATTATACCCAAGTCCTTCCACGTAGCATACCTAGGAAATTAGTTGTAACCAGAAACATAATCTCCATAACCCATAATTACCCCAAAATGGTAGTTCCCGAATCTAACTGTCCCGATAAACTAATTCACGAAATTCTCGAGCCCTGAGCGATCCCCAATCATAGGTTTAGAGCAGCCTGAGTCCAAATATCAAAGGACGAAATGTACGACCTGCATTTGGAAACAGACGAGAGCAGAAAATTTGGAGTGTCGGATCCCCAATTTGAGTTGGGTTCCAGTTGGTTAGTGCAAACAAGTACTGGAGCCACCAAGACCTTAGGTGCATTCGTTTCAATGGTGGAAATTTCACTAGTAGATGCAATGGGCCTAGTTAAAGGACATTGGGTCTCCAAAGGGAAAGTTCTACCAGTTGGCTTCCATTCCTTAATAAGCACTACTTTAGAGTTAGTTATCCTAGTTAAAGGGCATTGTTCTCCTAAGGTGAATTTCCCTCCAGTGGGCATCCATTGATAACCAACATTGGCAAACAGTTTTCCTGTTGCTTTCCAAATTTGCTTAAATTGTTTAGCTCTCCAAACTTTCTTAACTGGGGTTTTGTTAAATGACTTCAGAAATTTCTCAACACATTTATCATGATTACTCGAAATCATGCATTCATTACATGTTTTGCAAAGTGAATTTGGTTTTGAATTATGACTCATTTTGCTCAAGTTGGACTTAAAGTTCCTCATGTGGTCATCTACTTTCTTTTTAGGAACACTTTTAGCAGGTGAAGTCTTATAATTCCTTCTATTTCTCCTTGGTTTAGACTCTCTAGCTTTAGTGTTACTATTTACTCCTGTAGACGGACTAATGGGAATTTTAGTCTTTTTCACTTCCGGTTGCTGAGCATGTTTTGATGTGTTGGGATCTGAAGTTTCCAAGGGTACCTCAAAGGTAACATGCTTGTTCTTAGTCATAGATGATGATGCAGTAGACCTATCTCGCTTGCTATCAATTTTAGGACATGTACCAATAGCATATTCTAAGAGTTCCTGAGATCTATTAGTGAGAAAGCAGGCACCTACAATAGCATCATCAAGTGGTTTTGCTATCCTATCCTCTTCAATGGTTTCACGAAGCAAATAAGGCACTCCCTAAGATGTTTAAGATAGTCACTATGAACTAACTTATTATTCCTAAGGGGAAGAGGAATATACACAGCATCACAAGCATACTTCTTACAAGCAGAAACCTTTTGAACAATATTATCAAAATTGATGATTGGCATTTTCCCTTTCGCCAGAGTCTTTAGATTCTCAATCTCTTTAAGCAAAGAAGTTATCCTTTCATTGTTTATATCACGTGTGATCTTAATTGAATCGTATAACTCTTTGTAATGTTGTTTGACTTTTGAATTTTCAGCACGAAACCAATCATTTTCATGTTGCAATTTATTGATGGTATCTTGAAATTGAAAATTCTGAGAATCTATAGACTGTGGTTTTTGGGTGCCAATCACATCACACTTGTTTGTCTTCAATTGGGCAATTTGGACCCTCAGGTTCCGAATCGTGTTAGTGTAAGCTTGAATCTTTTCATCACGTTTGGCTAATTCAAAATATGCATCAAATTCAGGAGCATCCGAAGATGTCTTGGCATTTGAGATTTTAGTTCTTTCTTCTAAATGTTGACACTTTAATTGCAAATTAAGATTATCAACCTCTAGTTTTGACAAATGCCTGACCATGTTATCATGGTCATCGTTTTGAATTTTCTCACGCAATTTTAAATTCTCCCCCTCAAGCTCAACAACACGATTCTGGAGAGCGGTCAATGCAATAGACATCTCATGAAATTGGCAGGCAGATAACGTAGAATCAGTAGCAGTATAAAATACGTCCTGAGCAACACATTTAGTAATCAAATTCTCATTCATGATGAGAATATTTTTCCTCGCAACTTCACTGCATTTAAGATCAATTGCCAATTGTTTACCCTCATTTTCCACATCTTGAAAAACCTTTTTCATTTGAGTCACATCATCATTAATGGTATTTTTAAGGCCCTCAAAATGTTCTTTGAGAAGTTTGAAAAATGGCATGACTTCCGTTAGGTAACATTGTTTTGTTTGCTCAAAACCTCTTTCCCCTTCAGTAATACCCGTTGGTGTTATTCTCTTTTTACATGTTTTATCAAAATCAACGAATAATTGACCAAGGACATATAACGCAATTAGGGTATTACACTGTGTGGGAAGAGTATATGGTACTAGATGCTGGGGTGTGTGCAGGGGATAAATGGTTGGGCCAGCTATCCGAAAAATTGTACGTGTTTTTCCCACTATTCTTTCTGCTTGCATCTTTTCCATGTCAATGTTCCAGAAGACTTGCTCTGGAGTAAATTTCTTTTGTGGGACAAAGATAGCTAATTGATTATCTTCAGAGTAATCATAATTGTACAAGATTTTATTAGCTATGCACTGGGGATCCCTTAATTTCTCAGCAAGTTTTTCTCTGGTTCTATCTTCTGTCTCATTGCCCTCATCATCAGATGTAGCATCAGGTGGGGCATGATTAGGCTCAAGCATAATCTTAGCATCATATAATGTTGGTTGTGCACCTATACCCCTTCTAAGGAAATTGGCTTTTGGCTTAGTAGAATCCTTCTCACTATGATCATCACTCAACTTCCTATGTTTATGCATCATTTGAGCAGTTTGAATGGTTTGGCCTTGCGTGTATAACTTATCCTCAAGTTTATTTTTTAGGATTTTAAGACTAGAGAAATCATTTAGGAGTTTTGTTTCCTTTTCATTGAAATCATGTTTGAGTGTGTTTAAGCCTTTCTGAATCTCTTGTTTTTGTTTAACAGTTTGATCCAGTTGTTTTTGCAAAGATTGTAACTCCTTTTTCAATGTTTCTCGCTTAAGATTATTTTCAGATATGTATGCACGCATTTGCCATTCCATGTTATGCTCACGTCCAGTGAGTTCAAATCTAGCACGTTGTTCATACATTGCCACCTGATCCTTAAGGATATTAAATCTAGTGGTCAAGGAGTCATCAGGGTTATAGGCAGTGTTCTTATGCAACACACAATCATCATTTAAAACAGAAGATGCACTACATTGTACAACAGACACTTCATTGTGTTTCATATGTTGTTCACATGGGTCAACATTGCTATTTCCCATGTCAACAACATCTAAATCGACATCGTTTGTCGGTTGTACTTTGTTAGGAATCTTTTGTTTATCAACCATGTTACACAGTTCAAGTACCTTAGCACATGACACATCTTCTTTTTTCAGTCTGATATATGCATCCACATCACGTGTAGGAGTCATTGAACTGTTCGTTGTGTCAAGCTTATCAGTCTCTGATCCTCTACCTTCGGTGACAACTGACCCAGCATCCGACGCTTTACCTGAATCCACAATGTTATCACTTGATTGCTCCCGACATGCCTTCACCTTGTCTTCATGCTTGAGTTTGTGTTGTGCTCTTTCCATAATGTACTCCTTCACATTACCCATGAGTTGGAGTAGTGTGACTCTGAAAACGTCAACTTCAATTCCCGTATGAGTAGCAAAGCTCTTTTTCGTCATTTGACACTCATGATCATACTCCTCAGTGAATCGTGAATCAATGAACGCTTGGAGTTGGTTGTTGATCACACAGAATGCAGCCATAGAACTACCTTCAGAAAATTCACCTGTTTCAAGTTGTTGTTGAAGTTGATCTAAGTGTAGAGTCATTTTGACTGTGAAGGTCTCAACATTTTGACCAAAAAATGTTGCGAATGCACGATTGAAACCTCCCAAGTATCCAGGTTTTGCAAAGAGAACCTTGAGATGTGTATGGAGTGATCGAAAACATTCAATGCGACTATTCTTTGCATTATCGGACAATTTAATTGGCTGATGAAGCACATTATCATTAGATTTCGAGCACGAAGATTCCATAGCAGTGATTGTATGTTAAGAGTGGTGATTGTTTGTTTTGACAAGGTTATATGTTGTTTAGTTGTGATCTTGGTTCGGTTGATGCAAGTTGGGCCTCGAAAGTTTAGTGAAAATTTGGTCTAAAACTTAAAACCTCAATAACTTCATTCCGGAGGTGATTTGGGCCTCGAAAAATTCGTTTCACGACTTCGTGGTGACACCTCACAATATTCAGCCTGTTCCGGACGTTTTGACAGCTAATTCGCTGAAAACGGAGTTAAGGTTCAAAATTTATGACCGTTTGAAGTTTTGACGTAAAATAGTCAACTTAGGTCAAGCTGCAAGTAATCAACTCGCTAGAATCACACTTGAACAACTCGCTAGAATTCCAAGTAGCTAAATAACAAGTCGCTAGTCAAATAACTCGCTGGAGGCAACTCTCTAAGATCAACTCGCTGGAATCTGAACAACTCGCTGGAAACCAAATCTCTGGTCAGGCAACTCGCTCGACTGCCAACTCGCTACCAAAACTGACCAACTCTCTACCAGATTCTGATCAACTCGCTAGAGTATATCAACTCGCTGGAATAATAGGACAGAAACGTCACTGTCTAGCGATTTGGCTTTATATCCAAAAATAGCAAAACGCCAAATCTCTGCCTCAACTCTCTAACCAAACCTGTCAACCCTCTACTAAGAATTATCAACTCGCTAGTATGAAATATCACACGAATTACCACTTAACACCCAACAAATGAATGATTCAACCACTCCAAATGCAAACCTAAGTGCATATAACTCTACTAATGAAGAAAGTACAAGAATAACACCACTCTTATCACAAGACAAGATCAAACACGTGAGTTTACTACTAATACCATTCGAACCATAAAAGAAACACAACACCAAGCTACAAATTCGAGCACTAACAATCCTAGGATGAAACCATGGCTTTTGATACCAATTGTAAGTTACTCATAATTATAAACACGTATGGTATTGTGATATATGGATCGAAATAGTGTAAGATGTTTAGAGAGAGAAAGAGATATGGGAGACTTCTAGTGAGAGAAATAGAAATGTATTAGATTGAATGTGTGAGAAGTTCCAACCCTCTCCTTTGGGTGGGAGAGGGTATTTATACTACAATACTTGGTGCTCCATGAAACGAGCTGTAGAGTGAGCTGACAGAGGGTAAAGACCCGACCCACTCTACGCATACTATTTACATATTTAACTACTAATAAACTACGTACTAACTATAATAAGGATAATTCTACGAGCTACGTAATGCTTAGGAATACTTGGGGTGACCGAGTCTTTAACTGAATAATCGTATTCCTAACACTGATATTTATAAAATTCGAATGGTAAATCTTTTAAATGACTAAAAAAATGATCGTTTTCTACTATTAAACTGCTGTTTCATGAAGTAACACCCAATCTTTATTCTGCTGCAAATATTTTAAAATTGGGGGTGTTACAAAGCGCCCAGGGGGTTATCAGTGCTATACTGATAAGGTGGACTCCCTGAGGGGATGGAGGGAAAGGTTTTTTTGGATAGATGATCGGGTATTCACTTCGCTCCCTGAGTTTTATACTCAAGGGGGGCTTCCAAAGGATGAGCGCCCAGATCCCGATACGTACAATGTGGGGGATGCGGAGACTATTGATGAGAACCGCATCCCCATCAATACTTATCCCGATGAGTTCTTGGTGCACATGGGGCTAAGTCGTAATTACTTCCGGGGAAGTGACGAAGTGCCAACGTTCTTGGATGGAAGCGGCCGGGGTGGGTGCTCGTCCTTTCTTGTCCTTTGATTGGTCCTAGAAGGTCAACTAAATTAACCAGGTGATGGTCAACCAAGTCAAACATCAAAAACCAACTAACCAAGGAGTTTAGGGAATCCCCGGGTCGTTATGTCCCGACGAGGCGTGCAATTGTATTTGTGAACGTTTTAAATGATCGGGTGATTAATCAGGAAGGTCAGGAATTTGATTATTATGATTACACTACGAGATTATGATGGAAAATAACTTAGAAACACTTTATTAACAATTACTGATTATCAGATTACCTAAAAACGTGATTTAACCTAAAAACGCGCGTTTGAGTTTAAAATAAACGCGAGCACGCAAATTAAAAAGTGAAACGGGAGTAAACAAAGTCCTACGAATGTGAAAATTATGTTTTTACAATCCTAATGTTATGAGAAAATTTTTAGAAAATTAAAATTATTTTTACAACTATTTAATTAATTACTAATTATTAATTACTTTTTAATTAACTAAATTATCCTAAATTACAAATAATTATGAAATTTAACTAGAAAAATGAAAATTAAATTTAGAAAAATCTAAAATATTATAAAACTAATTTTAAAACAGAAAATCTATTTTTCCTACTTTCTAATTAATTATTACTAATTAAAACTAATTATTTAATTAATTTAAATTAAACTAATTTATAAAAAAAATACTAAATGATCAAGGAAAAATCTGAAAAAATTAGTAAAAATCTATTATGAGTACAGAAGCCTAGGAAAAATTTAAAAACATATGTTGCTTATGAATAAGCAGAAAATAAGCCAAAAGGGCTTATATAGAACATATCACTTTTTATTTTTTTTGTCTTCTTCTAATTTTTCTTTTACACAACTAATTTACTACTTAAATGTGGAACTTTTTATGAAGGCACTTTTACTAGAGCTTATTAATAAGCTGATTGTGAGCTAAAAAGCTTGACAGGCCATGATTTGGGCTTATTAGGACTCAGATCTTTAGAATAAGCTACACAATGATGCACAAACTAAAATGAACTAACAACCGAAGCTAATGAATGGAAATAAGCTAAATTAGATCAGATAAGTTCACAAAATAAGCCAGGAACACTAAATAAGCAAATTGCTTACTTGCTAGGCCAAAAGGGCCAAAATGGTCCAACTGAAAGGGTCTGTGGGGTCCACCTAGGAAACTTGGGGGTCCAATGTAAAAGCTGGTATAACAAGCTGAGCTTGAGGGCTTTCCAAAGACCCTAGGCTCAGGTAATGGTGCCTACTAATAAACCTTGGGTGAGCTTATGAAAAGGCCTATGTAACTGAGTTCTCAGCACACAGACCCAAAATGGTCAGACCAAAAAGCAACAAGCAAGCTAGGTGAATAAGCTTAAACAAGTGAAATAAGCACAGGGACCATTAGTTTGATAGTTAGGCTATACTAGAAAACAAATGACCTAAGCTGAAATACACTAGAGAGCTTATGAAAGCTTATGAAAAATGGCTCAACTACACTGATTGCTCAGTGTAGTGAGTTGTTTTGAACAAAAATTATAATCAAAATAAGCAGTCCAAATAAGCATATCGGAGAAAAACAAGTATACACATAACAAGATAGCCAGAAGAGCTTCTAAGATTAACAAAATTCCCACTCTAAAACCCAAAGGTGAAACCTGGGCAAGCTTTTGAAAGTAAGGGATGTGGATAGAGTTGTGAAGCAGGGCAAACCCTTGCCCTGCAGGTGTGTTTGAGTGGATGTAATTTGCACACAAAAATTCACAAAAATGAAGTAATCCCAGGTTTTTGTAGATTAAGTGGTAGTCTACAAACACGATAAATTTCAGGTTCCCAATCAATCCACAAAAATCAAAACAATTCACCCAACTTTTGGAAAAACTGAGCAAACATGAACTTTTGACTTTTTTGAGTTTTAACAAAAGTTGACTAAAATGAGATTCAATCTCTCCTAAATGATTACTTATGATGTTTAAGACTAATATGCAGTGAAATTAAGTTTGCTAATCTGTTTATGCAACAAATGCTATGATTATGTAACCTATTATGCTAACAGTTAAGAGCAAATTAAATTCAAAAGGAAATTTGACTTTTTACTAATAACCTAACTACTTTTATAACCAATTAACTCTAATGAAACTTAATGTGGTGTGTCTAGGTAAGATTTACCCTCTGAATGCCACAAACACATAGTGAAGCAGTCAATACCAAACACCCCTTTAATCTAACACTTACACTATGAACTAATGCAAATCACCACAGATTACCCATTTAATGATCAAAATATCTAAATTATGGCTAAATGAAGCAACACCAACAAGCATATACCACTAGATCTAATCAGAGATGCAATCATTCAAATCCAATATTATGACAGTTGATACTAAAGAAGCTTATGTAATGCAAATCTAGCAAACAGATTAAACCAATGATCAACTACACTTAACTACACTAATGTATACAACTACAACATTAAGTTAATCCATTAAACAGTAACTATTTTAAATGACCAAAGTTTCCAATCAAGCTCAGAAAAACAAGAAAACTAATGAAACAAAATTTACCAAAGTTCCTCCCTCAGCTAGAAAAGAGGGAGCTCACTGAGCTTGCCTATCTTTAAGATAGGCAGAGACCTTCCTTGATTGTCTCAGCTTATCACCAATACCTCAGATTCCTATGCTTCAAAGCCCTTTGGCTTTTGCTTGACCTAGAATTCTGAGAACCAAACTAAATGAGCAACCTGTTGTCCCCCATGGGACTTTAAACCATCCTAATTCCATCTTCTTCTGTTTCAATGCCAAATACCACTTCTTTTTTATTATATTTTGGTTTTCTTGATAATTTTCTTTATTTTTTCTTTTCCTTAATTTTCTTAGTTCAAGGCTTCAAAAGCTTTTCAACAACTAACATAAGGTTCTGAGGACTTGATTAAACATAGAATACAGGTAATCACAATTATTTAAAATAAAAGGAAATTTAAGTAAAAATGGGAAATTACTTGAAATTGAATGTAACTTGCATTGATTACTGAAAAGGTTTTACAACTACAATAAGCATTTGAAAGTTACATAAACTAATTGCTGAAATGGAAAATTACATAAAGAAAACTACTACTTGCCATCACAGGCTTACATTTTACTTCTATAAATACTAAAAAAAATAAAAAGAACTTGAACCAGGGGCCTTTTCTTCTTTTCTCCTCTTTGTCTTGTGCTTTCCTATTGTCTTTGTCCCTTGGGAGCAATTCCTAGCCATTTGATTGGCTTAAGTCCCATCTCAGCCCTATGGATGTCCAACATGGAGGAGGGGGGAAGTAATAATGGTGTTTGGGGTTGACTTTGGTTGAGTGGTGTAGGGTGTTTAGTAGGAGAGGAGGGGACAAGGATGTTGGGGGAGCAGGGTGTGTTTGGGGGCTAGGTATTGTTTGGTTATGGCGGCAAAAGAGTGGGAGGAAGGGGAGGTTGACGTGTGGTTTGACCCCGTCTTGTTTTATTAATAAAAAAGGGTGTGGGTGGGCTTGGTTGTGTTGGGCCTGGATGTTATTTGGACCAGGGGGTAGGGGTAATTGGGTATAAGGGTTTTGGGTTTATATTTTTGTTTTGGGTATTAGTAATAAGTAGGATCCGTTTGGTTTTGTATTACAAGGACCAATTGTGTAACTTTTCTGAAAATGGAGGGCTGATCTTGCAATATTACCACAGTTGATTCAAGGGACCAAACTTGCCATAGTGTAATAACATAAGGACCACAAAACATATTTTCCACCTCAAAATTCCCAGGGACTGATTTCGTCAACTTGCAAAGTGTAGGGACCAAATATGAAATTTTCCCAAAGTTTTCACCTAAGGACAATATTTGGTGATATTTGACTTTTAAATGCCTTAGGTTAACTTTTCTTTCAAAACACATGCTCAGGGACTAGTTTTGTAAATTTTTGAAAGTTGGGGGACTGAAATTGCCAATTGTGCAAACTTTGTTCGTTTTTCATTGTTTTTACTCATTTTGCATCTGAAACGTATAAAATACAATCCCTGGGATATTTTTAGTATTTTGAAGCATTTCTGAGTGTTTTCGGATGTTTTGGCAGTTTAAATACGACAAAAATGATGAGTGTTTGAGCACTCATCATCCTTGCGTTTATAATGTAAGCCTCTTTGTATATAATGATTTTATCCACTAACTTGTTCCTCCTTTTGTGTGTTTATATGTTGCGCAGAGATGGATCTATTCTCCGTGGTGAAGCTAACAAAGCCGACGCAGGTAACTGTGGGCGTGCGCCCCTTGAGGGAAGGTGATATGCCTATTCTGGAGGCTACTGCTGGGAGGGGTAGGGTTGTTCCCGTTTCTTGGTGACCAGGTGCATTGGTTGTCCCAGAAGCCTACCTAGAGGTCGGATCTTGATGGTTCTTCCTCTGGGGGTCACCACGTGTCTTTTCCAATTGCGGAGTCCGCTGGCTTGAGTTTTTGTGTTTCGTCATCCTAGTTCTTAGTGTAGGGTCCCACGGATGGCGCCACTTGTTGATACAAAAGTTGGGCGTTCCTTGTTTGGGTTCCTGCTCTCGTACCAATTAGACCTTAATGATGGAAACCTGCGCACTAAGAAGGCAAACAAACACCGTTAGGATTATCGTGGGATTGTCTCCCACGATTATCCTCCGGCGTGAGAGTAAGTAATCGGTTTAGGGTTATATCGAAGAGTTAGGATTTTGTAAATCGTACCTTTAATGAGAATTATGTCATTCTTTATATAGGCACGAAATCCTTGTAGATTTCGTGTTCCTCACTCTTCGCACGCGTGGTGCTTATCCGGCCTATGGATCTTTATCCATAAATAGAAGATCCTTATCTAGACCATAAATAGTTTGGTTGGGTTTGGGCTTTCGTGAGTCCAAACCGTTAGTAGTGTGGCCCAAATCATTGTCATGATAGCCCACTCATAGTGGACTTGGGCATTAGTAGTGTTTATCATTTGGTCTCGTGACCCAAATATAGAGTATACATCATCACACCGCATAACCCAAGATTAACACCTAAATAACGAGTATTAGGTCTAATTGGATAAACACGAGCATGAGAAAAAGATTAGGCCAAAACACATATTATTACTCCGAACTTGACAGTATCCTGGATTACCTTGAACTTGACAAAATAGAATTTCTACTAACTTATACTAATTAACTTAATTTTTTTTCTTCTAAAAATTAATTTAGTGAAGTCTTTTTAATAAACTAAACGAGTACCTGTGCATAGCAACGAAATTTTATAGCGCCATGCCGCCATATAATTTTAGTGATAAAAATTAGTTTATGTGTTATAAAAGAAAAATAATAAAAGTTTGAATATTTCGAGATTAGACATAATGTTTTAAAACCCAATTCGATCGGGTGGTTCAACCGGTTGAACCGTTCCGGTCGAAAGACGGGTCAATTTAAACAGGGTCAACCCGACGGGTTGGATCGAAAAAACGGGTCAAACTAAACCGAGCCAACCTGCCAGGTTTGAAGCGTCCCGGGTTAACCAGGTTTTCAATGTGTATTAATAATTTCCTTTTGAAATATATGTTTCAATATTTTCTTTTTTAGTTTCAACATTTCCTTTATTGTGATGTTTTAAGTTTTTTCTTATCTAATATAAATTTTTCAACATTTCACATATTGACTTTTTCACTTTTCCACATTAACCATTTTGCTTTTATATATAGTATAGTTATAGATAATTAGAGTAAAACTTTGGCTAGGTAAATAAATCTTTTCCTAAAATTTAATTATTTTTTTTTAACGAAAATATACTATTTTAATTGATTATCTAAAAGAATATATATGTAAAATTATCTATTTGTAAAATATTTCTAACACATTACTCTTAATATATCTTCGTTATAATATTATATTAAATGTTTGTTACAAATAATTTTTAGATCAACTTATAATTAACTATATATGAACTTTTGTAATTTTTAATTTAACATATGCATATAAAGAAATAAATAGTTGAATTGTTATGGTCTAAAAATATTTGAAACAAACATTTAGAATAAAATACATATATCTGTATCAAAAGTAGTGCAGTAGATTCATTTCCTATAAAGTATTATTTCAAAAATATATTTATTCTCAATAACTAAATATAATATTAATTAATTATGAGAAAAATGAAATTAACTAAATTTTTGTTAAAATATGATTAACTATTTTGAGTTTAACTACAAATTATTTTGATTACATTAGGCTTTAGTAAATTGATTTTTTTGAAAATAATAATAATAATAATAATAATAATAATAATAATAATAATAATAATAATAATAATAATAATAATAATAATAATAATAATAATAAAGTTATGGAGTTAATTTAGTAGGGTAGTAGTAATTCCAGTTTGTCAAGTTCGGGGTACCATTCTGCACCCTTAAAAATTCAAGATACTAAGAATGCGTTTAGTTGAGGGAAAACACCATTGTTTTTCACAAAATATTTTGTAGAAAACAAGAAAAACAGATATCGTATTCAAATAAGCGTTTTCTAACAAAATATTTTGCAAACCACAAAATCACCTATTTCCTAACTTAACAAGGAAAACTACAAAACAAATTTTAGTTGTTTTCATTTTTTTTTTTTTTTTTTTTTTTTTTTTTTTTTTTTTTTTTTTTTGTAACGCACAATCCTCCCTCCCCTTCTTCAAAATAGAAAATACAAACATCAAACTAAATGCGTTTTTTTTTTTTATATTTGCAAGTGTACTGTGGAGATAAATTTCTCTTACAAATTTTTACAAAACTATAGATAGAAAACAAGAGAATTCTCTCTCTAACTAAACTCACCCTAAATATTCTTGTTTGCCAAGTTCCGGGATACTAATATGTGTTTTGACCAAAGAATTAACACCAGATTAGGAGCATCGCTAGAAATGGTTGCTACTTTTTTATAACAAAACAAAAGGCGCTATGCTTTCATCCCACATAGGTCAAGCAAAAGAAATGTTGCTAATTTATATATTGAGGTGACTCTTCCTTACCCAAGTTGGTATGAGTACACTCTTATTGTCAATGTGTATGGGTGATGTTGGGAACACAACATAACTCATTTCCATTGATCATGAATTTGTATGAGCTGTTAACATTTTTTTTATTTTTTAACTCGCTACATTGATGATAAATTTGTATGAGTTGTTAACCTATGTGCCATGCTTTCATCCCACACCAATATAATCTGGATGAACAGTGCAAAAACAAAGCGATTAGAACTAAAATAAAGAGTATTAGGTCTTGGGTCC
Organism: Artemisia argyi; assembly: GCA_030686995.1. Taxonomy (NCBI): domain Eukaryota; kingdom Viridiplantae; phylum Streptophyta; class Magnoliopsida; order Asterales; family Asteraceae; genus Artemisia; species Artemisia argyi. Next base: position 54,327,564 of record CM060694.1, on the reverse strand, counting down.
AACATCGAACTGACCCCAAAACTGATTATAGACAAACAACAGGACTATTTCAGTAGTAAGTTACTAATATCACTTTCATTGTTAATTAATAAGATAATTATCATGTAATGTAATAGTAGTAGAGTATTATTCCATTACAAAAGCAAGAAACATTATGGGCCGTTTAGTTGGTGAAAAAATTCTCAATTTTTCCATCTCTAAATTCCTTGAGAAGAGAATGATTTTTCTTCTCTAGAAAAGAGTTGAGAATTTTGAAAACGCGTTTAGCTGGAGTTATATTTTTCTTTTTTTAATGATAAGAAGATTACCTCAAATTGCGACGGTGGCGGCGGCAGCGGGCGGTGGCTGCGACGGTCGGCGGTGGAGGATGACACGAGAGATTAGGGGTAGAATGGTGTATGTGGGGTTTTTGGAGTTGAGAAAAAAAATGAGAAAGAAAAAAGAGAGAATAGTAGAATGGGTTTTTCAATTTCTTAGTTAAAATTTGGAAATGAGAATTTCATTTTTTTTGAAAATTGTTGGAAAAAAATGCGACTAAACACGTTTTCAGTTTTTTTATTTTCTTATAAAAAATTTTTTGAAAAAATGGAGAATTTCTCTCCAACTAAACGCACCCTGAGCTAGGTAGGTACTTTTTGTGAAATTTAGGATACAAACGATGAGTCATGTATACTTTTTGGGTTTAAGTTTGTAACATATTCGTTGTAACAAACTTGAACATGGAATTAGCTAAATCATGATGATACATTAAGCCATTAAGGTGTCTTGTTAACCATTAAAGTAATGTTTCTAGGCATAAATACTGACAAATCTTTTCATTGCATGTGTCATTATGAAAAGCTAAGTGTAACACTTAGGATGAGGTCCAAACTGACAAGCTAAGTGTAACATCCTAAATTTGATGCGTTGAGGAGCAGCATAAAGTGTAGAGATCACATTCAACGAAAAGATACACCCTAAAACAAAAATGGAACGTGAGCCTCTTTTACTAATTTGTTAGCCGTTGGGACTCGCTACTTGAAAACCATGGCAGTTGAATCCATAAGCCGATATCTATCAGAATCTGAACGGTATCTTTAATCTTGTGGTACACGTATATATCATGAGTTGGAGCCTTAGTCTCATTCACTATGAATTCCGGATTTCCAAAATGCTGCTTCAATGAATCTCATTACTCTCAGTCGCTTGTATATGTGAATACATAATTTGTGTTCTTCAAACAAAAATAAATAAATAAAGCATGTCTTATCGAGATGCCCTTTACATGAATATCAAGATTCTACGTGTGATTGAAAAACGAGAACTGATCTTTATTGCTTTAACATACACCAAAAATCAAGAGATATGAATTAACACACTTATTCCTTCTTCCGTTTCTAAATACTTCTCCAAATATGCACACGCGATAAATTTGCGTTCTTCAACTGCTAAAAGAAGAACTAGACTTTTGTGGGCTAGGTGGCTTGATCGAGCGGACATTATTATACCCACGATCACACCAAACAAACCCAGAGCGCTACCAAAGATTTCAATTACAAGAATTTTCACAAAGACGGTAGAGTTTTGGGCATCTGATAGGGCGCAGCTACGTCCAATAATTCCCACACACAATATGTTAAAAGATAAGTTCAGCCGACAATAAACGTAACACTTGTTGAGAGACTTTTGAAGAGGGGAATTCATCAAAATAGGCACATTACAAATGGATTTTCAAAAAAATTACATATAACTATGTTTTTATACCAAGCTCACCACCAATTTCACAAACTTATTTTGCAAACTGCCTTTCACATTGTGAAATTTTCTTTATTACGTTTTTTGGAGAGGTTCTCAAAAGAATAGGTCAAATTTTACATAAAAGAGAAGTCAAAATTTGCAGAAAAAGAAAAGGTACAAAAAGCTTAGATTGCATAAGTTAGCAAAATTGGAAGTCATTTTGGTATAAGCAAAATTTTGACACTGTTAAAAGAACATTGGTAATGTGGCTATTTTGATTAATTACCTTATGAAGATAAGTAAAGGCAGAACCTACCCGCATACACGATTTGCAAAACCCACAATGAGTCCAGAGGCGAATATTGCATATCCTGCTCTAAGAGACTCAGGTGCATATGTTTGCGAAGACGGAACACTCTCCAATTTTGTTTGTAGAATAATGGCAACAATGACACCATATATAGCAACGGCTTCACAGAATATGACACTGTATGTTCAGGTTAGATTGTAATTACAAAGAGCGTCTATTGGGATTAAAATTACGCATATTAACAAAACAATAAGTGGTAACTCTTCCGGGATACTAATATATGTTTTGGCCAAAGGATTAACACCAGATTTAGGAACATCACTAGAGATGGTTACTACTTTTTTTTTATAACAAGTCAAAAGGTGTTATGCTTTCATCCCACATAGGTCAAGCAAAAGAAATGTTGCTAGTTTATATGTTGAGGCGACTCTTCCTTACCCAAGTTGGTATCAATACACTGTTATTGTCAATTTGTTGGTATGCTGTGGGTAGACAATAAATTTGTTATGCTGTGGGTAGACAATATGCTGTGGGTAGACAATAAATTTGTATGAGTTGTTAACCTTTTTTGTGTTATTTTATTTTATTTTATTTTATTTATTATTATTATTATTATTATTATTATTATTTTTAATTTGTAACTCTTATTATTATTATTATTATTATTATTATTATTATTATTATTATTATTATTATTATTAATTTGTAACTCGTTACATTGATGATAAATTTGTATGAGTTGTTAACCTATGTGCTATGCTTTCATCCCACACCAATATAATCTGGATGAACAGTACAAATCCAAGTGATTAACACTAAAATAAGAATATTAGGTCTTGGGTCCAACATCGAACTGACCCCAAAACTGATTATTATAGACAAACAACAGGACCGAATATTTCAATAGTAAGTTATTAATATCACTTTCATTGTTAATAAGATAATTATCATGCAATATAGTAGTAGTAGGGTATTATTCCATGACAAAAGCAAGAAACATTGAGGTAGGTATTTTTGTGAAATTCAGGATACAAACAATGAGTCATGTATACTCTTTGGGTTTAAGTTTGTAAGTCATGATGTTTCTTGTAACAAACTTTAACATGGAATTAGCTAAATCATGATGATACGTTAAGCCATTAAGGTATCTTGTTAGTCATTATAGTTCTAGGCAGAAATACTGATAAATCTTTTCATTGTATGTGTTGTTACGAAAAGAAGAAACCATCGATCAACTGGGGAGCATTAGGTCCAACACCAAACTTGCCTTAAAACTGATTTGAAATTAAACAACCAAAGAGATTAGCACCAAATAATAATGTCCTAAATTCTGATGCGTTAAGGAGCAGCATAAAGTGTAGAGATCACATTCAACGAAAATATACCCGTAAAACAAAAATGGAACACAAGCCTCTTACTAATTTGTTAGCCGTTGGATCTCACTATTTGAAAACCATGGCAGTTGAGAAATACAAACGCCGATGTCTATCAGCATTTGAACAGTATCTTTAATCTTGTGGTACATGTATATATCATGAGTTGGAGCCTTAGTCTCATTCACTATGAACTCGGGATTTCCACTGCTTTAATGAAACTCGTTACTCTCAGTCACTTGTATATGTGAATACATAATTCGTGTTCTTCAAACATAAAAACCAATAAAGCATGTCTTATCGAGATGCCCTTTACATGAATATCAAGATTCTACAGGTAATTGAAAAACAACTGATCTTTATTGCTTTAACATACACCAAAAATCAAGAGATATGAATTACTAACACACTTATTCCTTCTTCCGTTTCTAAATACTTCTCCAAATATGCACATGCGGTAAATTTGTGTTCTTCAACTGCTAAAAGAATAACTAGACTTTTGTGGGCCAGGTGGCTTGAGCGGACATTATTATACCCACGATCACACCAAACAAACCCAGAGCACTACCAAAGATTTCAATCACAAGAATTTTCACAAAGAGGGTAGAGTTTTGGGCATCTGATAGGGCGCAGCTACTTCCGATAATTCCCACACACAATCTGTTAAAGAAATGTTCAGCCGACAATAAACACCACTTGTTGAAAGACTTTTGAAGAGGGGAATTGATCAAAATAGACCCATTACAAATGGATTTTCAAAAAATTTACATATACCTATGTTTTTATACCAAGCTCACCACCAATTTCACAAACTTATTTTGCAAACTACCTTTCACTTTGTGAAAATTTCTTAATTACGTTTTTTGGAGTGGTTTCTCAAAAGAATAGGTCAAATTTTACATAAAAGAGAAGTCAAAATTTGCAGAAAAAGAAACGGTACAAAAAGCTTATATTGCATAAGTTAGCAAAATTGGTAGTCATTTTGGTATAAGCAAAATTTTGACGTACTGTTAAAAGAAAATTGGTAATGTGGCTATTTTGATTAATTATCCCATGAAGATAAGTAAAGGCGGAACCTACCCGCATACAAGATTTGCAAAACCCACAATGAGTCCAGAGGCGAATATTGCATATCCTGCTCTAAGAGACTCAGGTGCATATGTTTGCGAAGACGGAACACTCTCCAATTTTGTTTGTAGAATAATGGCAACAATGACACCATATATAGCAACGGCTTCACAAAATATGACACTGTGATCACATGCATGTTCAGGTTAAATCACAACCACAAAGGGCGTCTAATGGAAATAATATTACGCATATTAGCAAAACAATAAGTGGTAACAGACAAATATTACGCAATGTGACAACATATAACATGGGTACAAAGATCATTCACCCTTTAAAGCACCAAGCCTGATTAGCAACAAACAAATATATAGTAAAAGAAAACCATCAAACTTGTCTACTTTATGGCAAGGCCTTAAGAGCTTGGTGATTGCATGTCTCAGAATCCAAGGGGGCTAACCAATTTATGTTTTAATACCATCTTTTAAGGTTCCTAATTACCTTTTTTGCCTACCCCAGCTGTTTTACATATAAACCTAGTTACTGACTAACCGAATTCTAGTGTATAATAACCAAAGGTCACTCACATATACAGATTTGCACACAGGGAAAAAAATAAGAAAAGGGGACACCCACAACCTCTGCAACCACACATGAACCTCTAAAACCCTCATCCACAACCTTTCCTAAACCCACAGAAACCAGCAAAACCTCGCCTACAACTTCTTCTACGCCCATAGATACCTTAAAACTCCCTCCTAAAACCTCTCCTACACCCACATGAACCTTCAAATCATCTACGCCTATGTCCACATGGTCCTTCAAGAGCATGTCGCCATCCTTATCAGAAAAATGATCAGCCAGGACCTCTCCTAGAACTCCATATACAACTACTAGACCATCCACACCCACATAACTACATAAGGAGTCAGCCCTCATGACATAGACACCACATCGTCAAACTTATGAGGTCCACCAAACTGACCATCAAATTTGGGATAGAGCAAACTGACCAAAATTAGAAGCATTTGGTTCAACAAGAACACCAAACTAATCACAAACTGACTTGGACGAACACCGGGACAGTAAGAATTTTTTTAATCGGCATTGAAATCATAATACAAAACTAGCAACGAACAGAAATTAGAAAGCACCAAGAAAACCAGAAATCACACCAGGTCACCAGCTAAACGTCACACCACTGAATTAAAAATGAACCTAAAAATATGAACGGCCTACACAGAACCCATATAATACCCCAAAAGAATCAACACCATTAACACCTAAAAAAGCAAATAAAAAGATTAACACCAAACTGAGAAGCATTCTGTCTAATACCAATACTAAACTTGACCCAGACTTATTTGGACAAAAATGGAGCATTGGGTCTAATACCAACACAAAACTCACCCCTAAACTTTTTTGGCTAAAGACCAGCAAGACCAAAGGAACTTACACCAGCTTGAACAGCCGTGGATCAGCACCAACGCCCAACTAATTTGAATGACCACCAACACGACCCAAAAGATTAACACCAAATTGAGGAGCATTAGGCCCAACTGATTTGGATGAACACCACACGAGCTAGTGATCGTCCAAAATAACTTTGGTGTTGGTGTTGGACCTCCTTCTCATCAAATTGATGTTCAATCTTTTGGTCCAACTCGTGTTTATCCAAATTATCTTGGTCCAGTTTGGTGTTAGACCTAATACAGTATTCATGTGAGTCCCTATCGTCTGCCAGTGTTTATACAAATCAGTTTGGGGTCAGTTTGGTGTTAGCTTTGGACCTTATACTCCGCAATTTGTTGTTTATCCATTTGTTTGTGTTAGTGTTCCTGCAAATTAGTCGTGTTAGTGATCGTCCAAATCACTAAGATCAATTTTTTGTTCGTGTTGGACCTAATGTTGCTCAATTTGGTGTTACGCCCTGTTGGTGTTTGTCCAAATATGGTTGGGGTCAGTTTGATGTTACTGTTGGACCTAATGCTCATCAATTTGGTGTTGATCCGTTTGATCAGACCGGTCAAAATCAGTCTCAAGATTAGTTGGTTGCTGTTGCCAGATCTAATGCTCCTCAAATTAGTTTTAATCCTTTTTGTCGTGGTGGTATTTACCCATTTCAGTTTATAGCTAGTTTGGTATTAGTGTTGGACCTAATGCTCCTCAATTTAGTGTTAATCCCTTTGGTCCTACCCATGTACGTTGATAACAGTCTTGCAAGGAATTATTTGTTTCTTGGATCTAATGCTCCTTATATAAGTGTTGATTTATCGGGATGAGTTAGTTGTTAGTCAAATTAGTGTTCAGTCTTAATGCTCCTTTGATTAGAATTGATTCTTTAGTCTCGGAATGACTTAGTTGTTGGTCTGATCTAATGCTCTTTATATCAGTGTTATATTTTTGTCATACTGGTGTTTGTGTTGAACCTAATGCTCTTCAAGTTGGTGTTAGACCTAATGCTGCTCAATTTGGTGTTAATCAGTGTTTGTCAAAATTGGTTTGGGTTAGTGTTGGATCTATTGCTCCTCAATTTGGTGTAAAATCGCTTTGATGTCAATGGTGTTCATCCAAATTAGTCCGGATAGCGTTTGTTGCTGGTGTTAAATCTAACACTACACAAACTTGTGTTGATTCCTTTAGGTGGGTCAGGCGGGTTCAGTAACCAGTTATAGCGGCTTTGGTTTGAAATAGGTAAAATATAGAGTATACGTCCGACCTAGTCAAAGCGGGATTCGTTTGAAGGTTAAAACAAATCAAATATTTAGCAAAACCGACCCTAAAGATAATTAATGTCCATTTTTCGTGAATGATTGATGCTTTATGAATGACTATATGTGTTGTGGACCATAATACACTTCCTATACTTACAATCCACGAGTAGTGTACCAGCTGGAATGTCGCTCAACCCTTACTTCTTTCCCTTTAAGCAAGGTGATCTACTTTCAAGGGGGGCAAGATGGCATATCAATAGCATAGTATAGTATAGTATAGTATAGTACCTGATGGTGCTACGCTATCTAATCGGTATGTTTGTATAAGTGTATAACATAAATAACATTAATACTTCTTGCAATAATGCAATCTTTAGAAACCCATATGATACTTGCTTTATAGATAACGAGTCCTTGCAATGTGATTAAGATGGATCAAGACTCCTCTTACATTGTATAAGTGCCTAAGTGGTTTATTGGGTATCAAAGGCGAGGGATGTGTACAACAATCGCCGTGGCATACTCACTTCATATGATAAGAAAATCACGCTTCTGCTTACAGGGTTGAGGTAACATTTTGTGTTCTAAATTGAATAACTATCATAATACCACTGTTATGGATGACATTAAGTTTAGGATAGGTATAAACTCCACAATATTGCTTCTTTTAAAAAATTTCAATGAACAACCGATTATGTTACTTATCCATTCAAACTACATAAAAATAAAGGCATCTTCCAAAACAATTTCACTCGTTCAATCATAAAAGTAAACCATAACTACTTGTAGAACTTTTACATGAAACTGTAAAAGACACGATGTTTACTTAGAAAGACAAACAATGACCATACCATCAAGCGTTTTCCATCCCAAGCTAGTTGTTAATCTTAAATGAAACTAAAAAACTGATACCACAACAAAAGATAAACCGGAAAGATGTAAAGCCTATGGTTCTTGGTATTTCCAACAACGCACTGACACAACCTTTGCTGCCTCTCCTACGAACCTTATGCTACCAGTATCCTTGTGGGCAGGTAATATATCAATTATCAATGACTTTAAAAAACAGACATTGCACATTCGTTCATAGTTACAGAAAATCTCTCGCATAACTTTCTTCGCAATGATATTGGCCTATCACCTTAACGAGTGTCGCTGAATCTAACAAACAAGTACAACCTTAATTAAAACATTACACGTAAAAATAAGAATATACCTGATGAGATTCTTGGAAGTAATGCGTGGGGCCTTAATCGCGGCACCAATCAAACTACTTCCTGTTATATAGATCCCCCTAAAAACAAATCCAAACAACCACAACATGAGCCAAAACCCAATACACAACCAAAGTTACTTATCTATTTACATAATGAAGAAAAGATAGTTAGTTAGTTAGTTAAAAGGGTTGGGCATATACCAGGCAGCGCCTAAAACGGAGACACCGATGGCTACAGCGATACCGATGGCGGAGAAAGTGTAGGGAGAGATCTTGACAAGTGCTTTGGCCCATGAGCTTGATGCTCCGATCACTACTGCGCTTGACATTGTTTGATTTGATTCTCTGTGAAGATGAAGATCCAGATGTTTTTAGAGACAGAGAGATATAACAGTTTCGGATTTGGTTTTTTGTTTGTATATTTCGACTTCAGCCCCTTTGGGTTTTGGTATTTTTCATAAATATTTTGTTGTTTAATTATCTCATATGTGTACCGAGCAGGATTTGAATATATAAATATTTGGTTGAGAAGCTTCTAACACAAATGAGCTAAAATAGATTCGAGCATGAATATTTATTTTTTAAAAGTTTCTTTTTCTAACAACTTATAGTTAAGTTGTAATAGATATTAGATGACGTTGAAGAGCGGGTCATAATGGTTTTGGTTAAAATATACCATTTTGGAATTTGGGTCAAATTGTTTGGGAGAAAAGATAGATTTATCATTAGTCTTAGACCACCAACATGTAAGAAGCTTTCAAGCGTTATCATTCATCTTTGCAAAGTCATATTAATGGTGAAAAATACTTGGTATAATACCCTATTTTAGTGTGAAAACTCAAGTTGATGCCATTATGGACACATTTACTTTCCATAACTACATATGTAATAATGATAAAGAAGACATCACGTTTACTCCAATTGAGCAACATCTTAGTCACATACCACTTGATGTTTATGGCCATGAAACAAACACCGAAAAACTAGAGGTGGCAAAACAGGCTGGTCGAGTGAGTTTGGGCCACGGGTCCAAACGGGCACGAGCTTAAACAAGAACGGGTCAAACAGAAACATGTTATACGAATCACTTTATAAAAGACGGATTTCGATGAAAAAAATTCCTTAAAAAGAGGGGTAAAATGCAAGGACTTAAATGTCATAATAACAATCTTAAGGTAGTAAAACTAATGAAATAAAAATGAGGAAACACAATTTCACGCCCCCAATACACCCCCCACTCAAACCTTAAAAAAACAACCTGTGTTTGTTCATCAAGAAATCCCCTATTACCCACCAAATCAAACCAATCAAGAAAAACAAAAAGATGGGTCGTGAAGCATCGATATCATTAGACGGAGTACGAGACAAGAACATAATGCAATTGAAAAAACTGAATTCGGTTTTGTTTCCTGTTAGATACAATGATAAGTATTATGCTGATGCCCTTGCCTCTAATGAATTCACCAAATTAGGTATCATCTTTTTTATGGCTTAACCCTTGTTTTTTTATTTGTTGGGTTTGTGTTTTTTGTTAAGGTTATAATGATGGATTTTAGGTTTTTAAGGTTGATTGTTTTGATGTTTGCTTTATTACATTTGGTGATTTATGTTAAACCTAGAACTTTATGACATGCGGAATTGAATGATTTTGTTACGTGTATTGAAATACAGTAGGTTTTTGTGGCGTATTAGTCGTTTTTTTTTGGTATATAAGAGGTAAAGATTCTGATAACAGTGACTTTCGCGCAAGAGTAAATGTGTGTAGTATTTTGTCAACGTTTTTAGATAACGAAAAATGTGAACTTTTTAAGAGAATGGCATGTTTATTACTAAAGTGAAACGACCCATATACAAAAAAAGAAGTTACTGCGACTAATACCTTATAATAAGTGAAAGTAGGTTGGGATGATATGGTAAAATCCTTATTGGAAAATTTAGCGTTTTATATGTATTGATGCTTAATGTGATTACTCGTAGTATAGAAGGACAACCAATATGCAGATTGTCTTGCTTCTGTGAAATTATTGGGTTTGCTTATTGGTAAAATCCTTATTGGAAAATTTAGCCTTTATGGAATGCTGTTTGCTTCGTAATATGTGATAGTTTGTTCAGGTTTCGCAGATTTGGGGTTATGTAGTTAGTTCCATGTATTTTTATACAGGTTTAAGAATGAAATGTATCAGCATTTTTCTCAACTATTATTATAATCTTTCGGACAGCTTTTATTAAAGCTAATAATCTGAATAGTTGCGAGTTCTGAATCGGCTGTTATGCTTAAGTTTTAGGGGGTCTACATAAAATCTTTATCTGCCTTTTGTATATGCTTCTCGGGGAGCACAAACACTAAGATTCAATAACAAGAAACGTTACATCACGGAACATAACATCACTCCTGAATAAGTTGTTCTATCTGAAACATTTTGAATGTCTATTTTTGGTTTTGAAAAATGGCACACACTGGTCCGTGCACCATGTCTCATTTTGGGGTTCAGACTTCAGAGCATACTTCTGTTACACCTCACGTCTGCTGCAATTTATATATATTGCAGAATTGGGTTGATATTAAAACTAAAAACTTAGGGCGCATTTAGTTGGAGTAAACATTTTCTAGTTTTCTCTCTCAGTTTTTGTAAGAATTTGGAGGGGTTTTTCTCCACAGAAGAGTTAAAAATATAGAAAGCGCGTTTAGGTAATTTTATATTTTTTATTTTGAAGAGGGAATGTAGGGGTTTTTGGTTACAAAGGAAACCAGGAAAACATAAAAAATGTGTTTTGCAATTTTCTTTGATAGGCTAGGAAATAGAAATTTTTCAGTTTTTTGGAGAATTAATTGGGATAAACCCAAAGTGAATGCGATTTTTGTTTTTCTTATTTTGTACAATTTGTTTTTGTAATAACAAGGGTGTTTTCCTCCAACAACTAATATATATATATTTTTATTAATGATTGTTGTTGTGTATATCTTCTTATCAAGACCGCAATGACATTGCATACCTTGTTTTTCAATATTTGAACATTATGCATATAATTTACTTAATTAATATGTGTACTCTTTTCAAGTGATCGTTATTGTTGTTGAGTATATCTTCTTGTTAAGACCGTAAGGACATTGCACTACACGTTTTCTCAAGTTTTGAACTTTAAGCATATAATTTACTTGTTCGTTCCGTTTATAAACTACTTGCTGGTCTTTTGAATATGGCTAAACCCTTTGAACACTACGTGAGTTACCTTCACAATATTTCAAAGATTCTGGATGCTCTCAGTGTATGAATTGAATGTTCAGAGAGTTGCATGTTTTTAGCTTACAAGTCATTAAATGTTTAGAGCGTTGCGTGTTCCCGCTCATGATGCTTAAATGTTCTCTAACTTTACTTGTTTTTCCTCTCTACTTTTTCAGCATATTACAATGATATTTGTGTTGGCTCGATTGCATGTCGGCTTGAGAAGAAAGAAGGTGGGGCTGTTCGTGTATACATAATGACATTAGGTGTTTTAGCACCATACCGTGGCTATGGTATTGGTGAGTATCCTAAATCTTCTCAAATCGGCATACAAGTGCCATTATTTTCTACTTTAAACTATGTTAGCTACATTAATGGGGTGTTTGACATTAGATTTGAAAGTGACTGTCATATGTAATAACAATAATAATTTGCTTATCAGTCTTACAAAAACGGGTTGCAAAAGAGTGTTTGGATGAACCTAGCTTGCCGATCACTTTTAAAACCCCACCCCAAACACCCCCTTAGGTTTCAAGTACAGCTGTTTCAAATTTTGTAAACTGGCCTTAGTTGACTGCAGAAGTCAAAGTGCACATCAGATCTTTGAAACACCAAACTGTTAAAAATAGAGAATCTAGATTTTATTATCAATATAAACTTTTAGGACTTTTAATATGTAATTTTGATATTGTTGCAGGTACAAAGCTTCTAAATCATGTTATTGATCTAAGCGGCAAGCAGAACATCAGTGAGATTTATCTGCATGTGCAGACAAACAACGAAGATGCCATAACCTTCTACAAGAAATTCGGGTTTGAAATTACCGAAACAATCAAAAACTACTACACGAAAATTACTCCACCAGACTGTTACGTCGTTACAAAATACATTGAGCAGCCTCAATCCAAGAAATAGATGGATTTGACAGGTAGGATCAAGAGCTGGATTTGAGATTGTGCCAATTGGACGCCAATTTTTGTTATAAGATTTTATGGATACTAATTGCTACTATGCTAGTATCCAGTTTATTATGTTTTCGAGGCTCATTTGTTTCTTGATCTTGTTTTTGTAGACTGATAACATTTATCATCTGTAAGAATGATACATTGGTCAAAGTTAAGAATTTAAAGCTTAGTTTATTTAATGAAGTGGATGTTTGGATGGGTGTTATGAACATTGAGAATTAAGTAATATAACAGTTACACTTGATATTTAGAACAAGCATTGCGATCTGGCAAAGCTATATTTGGATATAGAATAGGTGCAACATTTGTGATATACAGCAAGATGAGATTGCATGATCAAATATACATAGATCAACATCGACCTTATTGGTATACATGACAACATATATATACTCTAATTACGTATAATTCGTAAAGATAGCGAACATGCAAGCAGACTATTCACAGATGTTCACCACCCTATCTTATAGTTGCTTCTTTAGTATGCCACCCCACCTTTAAAGCTATCTCCATCGTGAAGAACAGATTCCGTGAGCCAATAACCATCCCAAAATCCCCCAACTCTCTGCCAAAAGCCATCAACAAAAACATTTTGACAAACAAATGCACAATTCCAAGCACATTTCAATTACGAGTAGTAATATAAACATACCTGAACCATGGTAAACTGAAAAGTTTCTTCTTCATCAGGCCGAGCTCCTCGTATCCAAACCCTCTGCTTGTAACAATTCTAAATCACATTCGACAAAAGTAGATTTAGAATAGACCAAATTTTTTGGTAAAATAACATATTGTTTGTGTGAAGTCTTAGTTTAACCTCCTTGACGTTTAGAGTGCTTAAGATCTTTCTCTCCTTGTGATTTAGTAGCACTCGGTATGTTGAATGGTGGAAAATTCTTCTAAACCGCTCAAACTGCATGCCAAACAAACATGTGAACTCCACCAGTAGTACAACATTAACCACCATAGGTTGCATATTAGTTACTGACCTGTCCTAGATCAAAAGAAGGCCCGAAATACAGAGACCTTTCAAATGGGTCAAATCCAGCAAACTGCAGTTCATGACAAAGGTCAAACATAAGGACCCGCGGGTAGTAAAAAGAATGATTGAACATAAAAAGACAGAAGTACCCTATACATGACTTCGACCCCATAATCTGGACGTGGTTGGTCGTTGTACATCAATGCATCAAGTTGGTATTGTACACATTCTTCTGCATTATACTACATGCACGGATTTTAGTGAATCGATAAACAATTATTAGATACAGTGAGTAGTCTGTTAGTTGGGATGTTACGCTTAATCTTGGTCCAAAAGGTCTTTTCCTGCGAGATTCCAGCCTGCAAGATTAAAGCATTACTAAAGCATTAATACAATGCCCCTATATCTAATCGTTAAAGTGCTCCAGGTCATCAAGTTTGTTGTTGATGTTAACATGTAAATAGGCCTTTTGCGACAAGTGATTTGCTTTCTGAACCACTGTATTGGTTTCTCATTGCAAATACACTATCATTCACTTGCGAGTTGCGAACAAGAAAATTAAAATAACACGATTAGTTTTTTGCATTGATTGTCATAATTTGTCTAAAACACCGATCTGTGCAACTAGAGTGTTTTTTGTGGCATTAACAATAGCAATGGTTAGTTTGAAACAGAAAAGGAACCATGGCTGTTAACGAACCGGATTCACCTTTTTTAAAGCAATGGAAGTTTGTAAAGTGGTTCTTTCACAGCCTGTATACACCTTTATAATAAATAAACACTGTTTCTGTTGTTCCCACTTAGATAGATTGCACTATTGCGAATCCTCGCATAATCCACTCCCAATCATATATAACAGCAAGTGTAGAGTCTGATTAAAAACCCACTGCTATGTCACCCATATGGAATTTAGGCCTACCTAATCAAATGTAGCTGTAAACCACAACCTAATAATTTGAGATAGTAATATCAACTTGATAGTACTGGGGATGCAGGTCGATCACTTGTTCTTGTCTTTTCTTCGATTTTACATTCATGTAATCAAAGGTTGTTTGGATGAGCTTATTTAACTGGCATATGAACTCAATTACAGTAAATTTGGAAAAGCTTGTAACCTACTTTTTCCAGCTTATGAGCTTATTAACTTGTGTTTAAAAGCTTTTCCAAATTCAAATTAGCGCATATATAAGCCAACAAAATTAGGTCATCCAAACACCTCCCTCATTTACAACTCCGAAGTACAATAATATATGATTGCAAAATTCCTTTCAAACAAATTATATATCTTGTAGACTCAATCAAATACACACTTAACAATAATTAGCTCACATAACTAAGTACTAGCACACAACTATATTTACTAGCTTAAATATTTTATAAAGAGGTTTTCTAACTTATGCCTAGGGGCACATGTTAAAGAAGGTCCCACAACCTGGTCACGGTCTGAATGGTGATTGGTCTAATTATCCTCCAGCATCATGCCCACAACCACTTACTGGGCCATTCATAGGGTGATTACCAAGGTTGTGGGACCCTTTTTAACATATGCCCTTATAACAGAAGTTAGAAAAATCATTTATAAAGAAATGACCGGAACACCTAAACATGCATGACATCATCTAGTCTATCCAGCTAAGGGTCTCACTGTTTCACAAACAAATAAAATGTCAGATAATAATGGCCTATAGCCTTGCCCATTGGTTTAGGCCCGTTTAGCATTTAGGGTTTAGGTCTTTGTCTTTTATATTTAATATTTTTTATTTATTTATTTATTTTTATTTTTATTTTATTTTTTTAAACTAATTGTAACTAGTTAGTTGAATTTGTTCATTTTCACTATGATTTCTACATAAAACACGGATACACAAGTCTAAGCACAAAATTAAGCACACATGTTCGGACCTCTCAATCATTTCTCTATTGTATCATAACATTAAATTATAAATTGTAATGATTGAAAATTGATAATAAAAAATAGAGGGTACCAATCGACAGAAAGAAAATCAGGAACATCAGAAGAAGAAGAACAAGCTCTGAAGCGTGATTTTGTGTTGTTGGAATTGAAGGATTTGGAGAACAGTGATGATGATGATGATGACAATCCTAACGACATCATTATTTGAATGGCCGTTATTCTGTTGTTGGTTTAGGAAGTACAGAACTCTTTCTAATGTAATCATAAATGTTGTGTCACAACACTACTTAAGATAAAACTAAAGTAAACTAACTCCGTCTTCCACGGGTTATGGGTCTCAATACCGTCTTTCATAGTATATGAGAGAGGTACCTCTACCTAAAGTAGAGAGGCTGCTTCCGGTTCTACCAAATGTAGAAAAGGAACTCATTGTCTCCAGAGGCAAAGGTGTTAACACTACTTAACATGTTTTGTCATAATCTCATTGTTTTCTTCCTATTTCTAGAGTTAATTGCATTTTTGGTCCCTGTGATTTGGCCAAATTGCAGTTTTGGTCCATAAAACTTTGAAAGTACAATGATAATCCCCATTTTGAAGTTTGGGCTGCATTTTTTGTCCCTGATCGGTGTGAAATGACCAAATTACCCTTGATTTTACTGAAGAAGGAAAATGGTATTTTAGTCAATTAACTTTGTCCAGAGACCAAAAATGCAACTCAAACTTCAAAATGAGGACTATCACTGCATTTTCAAAGTTGTGGGGACCAAAACTGTAATTTGGCAAAACCATAAGGACCAAAAATGAAATTAACTCCTATTATTTCTATTACAAACATGTTTCGCTAGTTTTATAATTATAAGGGTATGTTTGACGAAAGCAGTTATAGTTGCGAGCACTTTATTTGTATTATAAAAACATTTTGTAACACAATTGTAGTTGTAAAATATAAAGGTAAAATTATGTAAATGTACATTTACGCATGAAACAAAATGTAGTGGGAAAGAAAAGAAAAAAAAAAATGTTAATGCTTAAAGCTCTTAGTAGTGAAGGCTTATTTGTTTAATATTTTAATTAAGTTGTTTTTTTAGAAAAAGATGACTTAACATAAAGACTTATCAATTTATACTTTTAGTCATAGTTTTCAATTAAGTTATAAACAAACGTTTTAGATGAGTTTTTAAAACAAGTTTTTTCATTATTTTTACCTTTATCAGAGTTTTACGTTTACCTATGCTTTACTAAACAGAAAAACACATATCATGATCGGGTCGACCAAGCCAGATCATGAGTGAATAGAATTCAAACCTCACTGAAGGCATTTATAAGACATATTGCGAGATATGTGGTATAGGATATTTTTAAAAAAAAAAAAAAAAAAAAAAAATCTTTCCAAAAAAAATGTGACGATGTCAAACAAAAATATTCAACAAAGTTATTGTCGTTGTCAAACAAAAATATTTAACAAATGTCCACAATTACATTTTGGTATGTCTTAAAGATAGGGGTGGCAATTCGGGATGAGTTCGGGTTGGTGGGTTCGGGTTATCAGGTTAGCAGGTCAGAAAACCTCAACCCGAATTTGACCAATTTAAATAATCATGTCAGCTATGTCAACACTAACGCGTTTACACATAACCCGAACACGACCTATTTAACCCGCAAATATATGGGTTTGCGGGTTAAATATGTTACACGGGTTAAATGAGTTTCGGGTTGACCCACTTAAACCGTTTAACGAAACAAGTTGACACATTACACGGGTTAAACAGGTTAAATGGGTTCATGGGTCGACCTATTTAACCTATTTAACTCGTATAATAAAATAAAGTATATATAGTTTTTTAATTTGTGGAAAAAAATTCTAAACGAGTTGGCGAGTCGACCCGTTTAACCTATACCCAACCCGAACCTGACATGTTTAATAAACGGGTTAGATGGGTCGACCCAAACACGACCCAAAACCCTTTTAGACTCGACCCGAAACCCTTTTAGACTCAACCCAAACCGATTAATTTTCATGTCGATTTCAAGTCAACTTTCGTATCAAGTCACAAATTGTCTCCTCTACTTAAAGACTTACTATGTTAAATACAATTCACAATTGTACACATGATATAGTGTAGTAATTGAACTACAATATACAACTATACAAGACACATGTTGGGCAAGACAATTCACAATTGTACACATGATATAGTATAGTAATTATGCTACAGTGTACACGACACATACAATGGGCAAGACAATTCACAATTGTACACATGATATAGTGTAGTAATTATACTACAGTGTACACGACACATACATTGGGCAAGAAAATTCACAATTGTACACATGATATAGTGTAGTAATTATGCTATTGTGTACACGACACATACATTGGGCAAGACAATTGACTATTTGTACACATGATACAGTGTAGTAGTTGTACTACAGTGTACACGAAACATACATTGGGTAAGACAATTCACAATTGTACACATGATATAGTGTAGTAATTGACTACAGTGTACACGACAAAATTCACAATTGTACATATGATATAATTGTACACATGATTTAGCGTTGTAATTGTACTACAATGTACACGATACATACATTGGGCTTGTGGCCACGGGCCGTATACAAAAAATATACAAGATACATGACAGTGTAAGGGTGTTTGGTTGTTAAAAGACATCACTATAATAATGAGAATGAGAATGGGTTTTGATACTTACCATGTTTGGTGGGTTTAGAAAATATTTATATTTGTGGGTTTGATACCCACTTTTTAATAATAGACACTAGCTAAACATTATGTACTGGGAATGAAAGTCATTTTTATATTTCAAATCATTAAACCAAACACACCCTAAACCACCACCAATGGCCTAGTGTTAAAGTCTTTGACTTTTATACAAGTGGTCAAGGGTTTAAAACTCATTAGGTGTGTACATTTGGAGGTGGTCACCAAAGATAACCTTGGGGGAGGTTGTTTCTCTTGGAAGTCTCGGGTTCGAGGCTTGCCAATAGGGTTTTCTTCCTAGGCGAAGCGGAAAAAAAGGAGTTAGGTTTATTCACAAAAGGCGAAGGTTCGAGGAAAACATAATGTCCGCTTGAATGTCACTGCACGACTCGAACCGTTTAAAAATAATAATAAAAATAAATAAAAAATTAATAAATAAATCTCCCTAAGTCTACTAATATATTCTTAATACGATGAGACAAAAGGCTAGAATTATGTGGGACGTAGAGGGGGATGAAAACTCAAAATTCTTTCATTTGTTTGTGAAAAGGAGGAATAATAAATGTAACTTACGAGGGCTCATGGTAAACGGAGTATGGTGTGAGGAGCCTAGGGTTATTAAAGCGGAGATGGCTAGACACTAGAAAGCATTGTTTTCTGAGAATAGAGTGACTAGGCTGATTTTCTGTTGTGAAAGACTTGAGAAAATTTCTGTTGAGGAGGTTAGATCACTGGAAAAATCTTTAACGAATCGGAGGTGTGGGAAGTAATTCTTGGATGCGGGGGGGATAAAGCTCTGGGTCCTGATGGGTTTAATTTCAAGTTTATTCAAAAATTTTGGGAGACTATTAAAGAAGATTTAGTTATGGCGGTCACGTGGTTTTGGGGAAAAAATGGAGATTACAATAGGGTGTAATGCATCCTTTGTCACCATTATTCCTAAGGTGACAGATCCAACCGGTCTCGGGGATTTCCGTCCTATTAGTCTCATAGGGTGTTACTATAAAAATCATAGCAAAAATGTTGGCGGAGAGGGTTAAAAGAGTAGTGGGGGTCGTGGTGGGTGAAGAGCAAAATGCATTTATAAAAGGAAGATATATTCTTGATGGAGTACTTATAGCAAATGAGACAATGGAGTTTCTGAAGAAAAAAAAGGAAAAGGGTTTAATATTTAAAGTTGATTTCGAGAAGGCGTATGATAGTATTAATTGGATATTTTTTATTAACATTATGGAAAGAATGGGGTTTGGTGAGAAATGGCGTAAATGGGTGGAAATATGTCTGTATCGATTCTTGTTAACGGATCGCCTACGGAGGAATTCGAGCTTGAAAGGCGTGTTAGGAAAGGCGACCCCCTCTCGCCGTTCCTTTTTATCCTTGCGGCGGAAGGGCTTAACGCGATTGTGAATGAAGCGGTTTCAAATGGTATTTTTAGAGGTGTTAAAGTGGGGGAAAATAATGTCACGGTGTCTCAGCTTCAATATGCGGACAATACTATATTTTTTGGTGAGTGGAATAAAGAGAATGCTAAGTCTCTTATGTGTATCCTAAAGTGTTTCGAAGAGGTCTCTGTGCTGCGGGTCAATTATGAAAAAAGTAAATTATATGGAATAGGGTTCAACATGACGGAATTGACGGAGATGGCTACATGGATGGTTTGTGGTGTTGGGGCATTTCCTTTTACGTACTTGGGTCTGCTAATAGGGGAGAATATGAGGCGGGTAAGCGCGAGGAATACCATGGTGGAAAAATTCAAAAAACGATTGGCCGATTGGAAAACGAAAACAATGTCGTTCGGGGGCCGTCTAACATTGGTTAAATCAGTTCTAGGTAGCTTGCCATTGTATTACTTCTCGATGTTCTGTGTGCCTTTGAGTGTCATAAAAAATCTTGAGAGAATTAGAAAAGATTTTTTTTTTTTTTTTTTTTTTTTTTGGGGGGGGGGGGGGGTGGGGGGGGGAGGAGGGGTGGTGAGGGTAAAAAGCTTTCTTGGGTCAAATGGGATTCGGTTATTGTATCACATGGGGAAAGGGGGGGTTAAACATTGGGTCTTTAAGGGCGAAAAACTTGGCTTTGTTGGGAAAATGGTGGTGGAGATTTAGAAAGGAGGGCAGGAGGTTATGGGTTAGGGTAATTAAAAGTATTCATGGAAAAGATGGGGGTTTGTGTGGTAATAGTGGAGAGGGTGGGGGGTGAGAGCGAGTGATGTTTGGGGTGACATTTTGAAGATTGGCGAAGAGTTGGATGGAATAGGATTGGGTGTAACACCCCTAATTTGAAATGCCGCAGCGGAATAGTAATTAGGGTGTTACGGTGAGGATCGAAGTCATAATGATAGAAAATGGCTCGAAAGAGACGTTTTAAAACATAATTTCATTTATAAAAATTCAAATACAATAGATCCTTATCAGAGTATTATAATAAAAGTCTTGATGTTTTGAAACTAAATCAAACATCTTTTATTTTACACCGTTATTAAAATAAAGTAGACAAGTTTTGAAGTTTTTGCCGCCCGTTCCATGCTTGCTTCCTCTGCTAAATACCTGAGATACATGCTTAAAAGTCAACAAAAATATTGAGTGAAATCATAGAGTTTGAATTTAATAATCATTTTGCTACACAAGTAAGATTGTATTGGAAAATACAATCAATTTGAAAATATTGATATTGCAGTTTATATATTGCTCTAAGTCTCATGACACGCAAACGTTAACAAATACCATAAAAACGGAGGTGTTTATCAAATCAATGATAATTTTGCCCTCGTGTAATAGGTGATTTGCCAATTCCTATTTTTACTCAAATATAATTATCACGACTAATACGACTAACCACATGCATAATGGCATTCCGTCAAGTATTAATGGGACAGGCTGTCAAACCTTAAATAGATCTATTCATTATATTCGCGTTCACATAACAGTGATTAATGGCTCATGATCAAGGGTCTTTTGGCAATAGCTAACTTAGGCATATATCAAGTCAGGAAGCATACAGAAAATTACTTGCGATCTGTTTATAACATGTATCCCCCTCACGGAGTTTTGAAAATAAGTAAATGTGAGGCTATGACTCACCTTAGATTGATACTGAAATGAAGAAAATAAAGTCGGACGAATTTATGATAACGGCTTCGAAACACAACCTGATAAATAAATTTATCTGAGAATTTGACCAAATATTATTTGGTAAATACGAACGAATAACGAATAATAATTATTCGTTACGACGAATAAGTGATGTGCAGTGTAATTCTTGTGATATGCATGATATGACAAAATATGATATTTAAATTATCCATCGAAGTTTTACCTTTTTAATCGTAAGTAAAATATTAACTTTTGAAATATCGTTATATATATTATTAACGTTACGTTAAATAATATATATTAGTAAAAATAAAAGTTTAAATATAATACGAAATAAATTTACGGAAATAGAAAATAAATAAGAATGATAAATAGATTATGTTTAGTCTTTGTCTCTTTTTCCAATTTTACCATTTTTACTCTAACGATATTTGCGTTACACCGTTAGTCCTTTTTATAAATAAATTCAACTATAGTCCTCTAATTGTCCAATAATCAATACTAAGCTTAGAATATTAACTTTCATCAATTTTTACCCTTAAGTTTATGTTTTTACAAGTTTAGTCCTTTCTTTCCAATATTTACACTTTTAGTCCCTCTAGGTGTCATCGCGTTACATTCTTAGTCCAAAATTACAAAAATAATTATAAAAATTTTCTAAAATTTTCCGAGGCTTATTAAGTAAATAATAAGCTGATTTTAACTGCTTATTTATTTAAAAGCTTATTTTTTTTAGCTTATGGGCTTTGAACGATCCAATATAAGGCCCGTTAAGAGTTTTGGAGGCGAGGGCATGGAAAATGTTTTGGGCCTGGCTTTGGGCTATTTTTATGATTCTAAAAACATTTCATATGGGCCTAGTGGGCTTACGTATCGTTATTTCTTATTGGGCTTGAATTGAGCCCAAGCGAAAAGATTAAATTTTATATAAGGTTTTGGAGTTGAAAAACTTGTTCATGTCGATTTAAAATGTGTCGATTGGTGTGTCGAAATGTGAGTATTTTTATAAGTTGTATAAATGAAATTGATAGTTTTCTAGGTGGTCTATGGAGTCGTGAAATAATATAGTACTCTTGTTAAGTGAAATTTAAAGTTATACGTATGTTTTGTAGCTTGTGTGAACCGATTATATATTTTGAAAAACTTAGAAATATTACTAAGTGTTATACCAAATTTTCATACGATGGACATGGTTTAAAATAGGTGCGTGTGATGCATGTAACATTAAAACTAAAGTGAGCTTGGTGTGCTACGTGACTCCTAGGCCTTCCAAGATAGAGGCTAGTCACGTTTAGTGTACTAAGTGTTAATATATGCGTGATATATATGTGCAAAATGATATACGATCGTACAATGATAAACAAAGTGCATGACCATAATTTAACGTGTGATTTGGAATGGGAACAAGTAGAAATGACTTACAACACCTTATAGGTGGTAGAGAGTCGAGAGAGAATGGATGAAACACAAGAATTATCACGTTCAAAGTATAACCCAAACGTTATACATATAATTCAAACCCGATATTCCTTTTCTTGCTTCCAAACAATATAGCAAACGATTCTGGTCTTGTAAGAGTAGTTTTAAGGACGAATTTAATATGTGAAAGAGTATGAGAATGGTAAAGAGCAAGTGCATGCATGTACGTTATATATGGTTTCAATATATAACACGTATGTGAGAAATATTTCTAAGAAACCTTCACGTACACTATTGCATGTCAGGGAAACTAGGTCTAGGGTGAATTTTATATACTTAAACTATGGAATGTGAGAGCACAAATGATGGAAAATGTTTGGGTGATTCATGTTCATGTCGACCATCTATATATATGTGTATACGATTTACCAAATCGTATACTACTTGATTATAGCTAATCATCTTTGACGTTTGAACATAAAATCATCTTAGAAATATTATTAGGAACATTTAGAAACAAACGGGAATCAAAACGGTTAAGTTTTGAATAAATTACAAATCGATTTGGTTGAGTATGGGACGATCACTTTGCCATTTAAAAACGTATCAAACGTCGTCCAATGAACTTGGGATTTGACACACTATTATTTGGCTAGGTGATGAATGAGATGGTGTAAAAATATTGGGGGGTCGTGTGTAAGAAACGAGATTAAACGAGGCGTTTTGGGAGGCTTGGTACCTAGTCGATCGGATGAAATATAAAGATTTGGATTTGGGCTTTGGTTGTTGGGCCTGTGAATAGTAACTGTGGTGATGGGCTGAAGTAATTAAGGGTCCGTTTGGTTAATTAAGTGTAATTAGGAATTTAATTAGGTTTAGTATTTATAATTAGGATTAAATGAAAAGTTTAGGATTCGAGTAATGTGTCGAGGATTAATTCCGTCATTTCGTGAATTATATTATTTTGTGATAATCATCAAAATAATATAATAAGAAAAAAAATTTAATTTTTCCGAGAAAATGGGAATTAGTAACGACAACGAAGGATTATTTATTTATTAACGATATAATTACAAGAAATTTTTACAGGGTTCTACAGTACCCACTTGTCATTTTGAATTTCATCCCGAAATTCGATTTTTAAGAAATCTAACAAGTGCGTTCTATGAAAATAAATGTGGATTTTTCTCACGGAATCTATCTTCTCTTTCCCATGTATAAGTTGGTCCTCGCTTTGAGTCCCATCTAACCTTTACAATGGGGATACGATTCTGTTTGAGTTGTTTTATCTCTCTATCCATTATTTCCACAGGCTCTTCTGTGAACACTAGTTTGTCATCCAATCTAATCTCCTTTAGTGGAATGACGAGAGTTTCGACAGATAAACATTTCTTGAGTTGTGATACATGAAACGTAGGATGTACCCTACTGAGTTCTTCCGGAAGTTCTAACTTATAAGCAACTGAACCAATTCTCTCCAGAATTTTGAAAGGTCCAATGTACCTCGGATTTAACTTTCCACGTCTTCCAAAATGAATCATTCCCTTCTAGGGAGAAACTTTCAACATGACTCGGTCTCCTACTTGAAATTCCATAGGCTTTCTCCTGACATCAGCATAACTCTTCTGTCTGTCACGAGCAGCTTGTAAGCGTTGCTTGATTTGGAATATCTTCTATGTAGTGTCATGTATTAGCTCTGTCACCAACTTCTGTCCAACAGACTGGTGATCTGCACTTCCTTCCTTACAGTGCCTCAAAAGGTGCAGCCTTTATGCTGGCATGGTAGCTGTTATTGTATGAGAATTCAACTAATGGCAAGTGTCTATCCCAACCTTTTCCGAAATCAATCACACATGCTCGGAGCATATCTTCCAAGGTTTGGATTGTTCTTTCACTTTGTCCATCGGTTTGTGGATGATAAGCGGTGCTCATATCTAACCGAGTACCAAGAGATTTCTGTAGAGATTCCCAAAATCTTGAGGTGAATCGGCTATCCCTATCAGAAATAATAGATATTGGAACCCCATGTGTAATCACAATTTCCTTAAAATACAACTGAGCGAGTGTTTCCATCTCGTCAGTTTCCTTGATTGGTAGAAAATGTGCAGACTTGGTTAATCGATCGATGTTAACCCAGATTGTATCTAATCCGGTCGAAGTCCTTGGTAATTTGGTAATAAAATCCATGGTGATTTGTTCCCATTTCCAGACCGGAATTTCTGGTTGCACGAGTAATCCTGATGGTTTCTGAGTCTCTGCCTTTACTCTAGAACATGTTAAACATTTACCAACATACTCTGTGATATCAGCTTTCATATTTGGCCACCAATAATTCTTCTTAATATCTTGGTACATCTTATTGGAACCGGGATGAATAGAATATTTGGATTTATGAGATTCATGCATGATAAGGTCTCGAATACCTCCAAAGAGAGGAATCCAATATCTTTCCTTAAAACATAACATTCCATCATTTCTTCTCACAAATTCTTTTTCATTATTTGGCATTCTGTCAACCTGATCTTCCAGGTTTGACCTTCTGTCAATTTTCTCATATTGCCGGTTTTCTTCTTGTAGAGCTTCTGTTTGAGCTTTGATGATTTGAGCTGGAAGTGGCGAATGAATTGTCATTCCTAGAGATCGAACTCTAAGAGGTTTAATTCTATCTTTTCTACTTAACGCATCGGCTACTACATTCGCTTTACCAGGGTGGTAACGAATTTCACAGTCGTAGTCGTTGAGTAATTCTAACCATCTTCGTTGTCTCATGTTCAGCTCCTTCTGATCTAGTATATGCTGTAGACTCTTGTGATCAGTGAAAACCGTACACTTTGTACCGTATAGGTAATGTCTCCATATCTTAAGAGCAAAAACTACTGCTCCTAATTCTAGATCATGAGTGGTGTAGTTTTCTTCATTCTTCTTTAGCTGTCGTGAAGCATAAGCTATGACTTTGTCTCTTTGCATTACTACCGCACCTAAACCATGATGAGATGCGTCACAATACACTACAAAGTCATCATTTCCTTCCGGTAATGCTAATATTGGTGCTTCACAAAGCTTCTGTTTCAGCAGTTGAAATGCTGACTCTTGCTTCTCTTCCCAGATATACTTCTTGTTCTTCTGGGTTAGTTCTGTCAAAGGTTTTTCAATCTTTGAGAAACCTTCTATAAATCTCCGGTAATAACCAGCGAGACCTAAGAATTGACAAATTTCGGTTGGAGTGGTGGGTGACGTCCAACCTTTAACTGCTTCTATCTTCGCGGGATCTACATGGATACCTTGGTTGTTGATGATATGGCCTAAAAATTGAACGGTAGAAATCCAAAAATCACATTTGGAAAACTTGGCGTACAACTTTTCTTTCTTAAGTAACTCCAAAATAGTCCTTAAGTGTTCGGCATGCTCTTCTTTATTGCGCGAATAGATTAAAATATCATCAATGAACACAATAACGAATTTATCCAAGTATGGCTTGCATACTCGGTTCATTAAATCCATGAATACAGCTGGTGCATTGGTAAGACCAAATGGCATCACTTGAAATTCATAATGTCCGTATCGTGTTCGAAAAGCTGTCTTGGGAATGTCCTCTTCCCTAACTCTTAATTGATGATATCCTGATCTTAGATCGATTTTTGAGTAAACACTTGATCCTTGTAATTGGTCAAATAGATCGTCGATCCTTGGCAATGGATATCGATTTTTGAGTAAACACATTTGGAACGTTCCATCTTTCTTTTTGACGAATAGGATTGGGGCTCCCCAAGGGGATGAGCTTGGTTGAATGAATCCTTTATCTGATAGTTCTTTCAACTGTTCAGATAATTCTTTCATTTCGGAGGGTGCTAATCGATATGGTGCTTTTGCAACTGGTGCTGCTCCAGGCACTAAGTCGATGCGGAATTCTACTTGACGGGTTGGTGGGATTCCAGGTAAGTCTTCGGGAAATACATCAGAAAATTCTTTTACAACTGGCACTTCATCAAGTTGTTTCTTCTTTTCTTTTGTTTCTCCTCCCGTTACTTGAATTTGAAATACATGGCATCCTTTGCTTATGTATTTCATCGTCTTGGCGTACGAAATAATATTGAACGAAGTTTTAGGTTTATCACCTTGGATGATTAAGGTTTCACCGTCGAATGGAATTTGGATGATTTTCTCGTCACAAATTATTCTGGCACGGTGTGTAGATAACCAATCCATACCAATGATGACATCAAAACTTCCCAATTGGATGGGCATAAGATCGATAGGGAAAGATTTATTTAGAAGAGTTAAGGTGCAGTTTTCGATTAGGGTATTGGTACTTAGAATATTTCCATCTGCTAATTCTATTTCATAGATAGTATCTAATTCTATAGGAGTAATATTTAGAATTGCGGCAAACGAAGTAGACACAAAACTTTTATCTGCTCCTGAATCAAATAATATCTTAGCATCTTGTTGGTTTAATAGGAACGTACCCGTAACAACATCAGTATTCTGCGTTGTGTTTCCATCACCAAGTACATATGCTCTTCCTCGGGCAACATTATTGGCATTCTTTGGACATTGAGTTCTGTAATGTCCAACCTCACCACAACCATGGCACTTTACTGCTATCGGTTGTGTGTTGGCTCCAGTTGCTCGACAGTCCTTTGTCATATGACCAATTCTTCTGCAGTTGCCACAAGTAGCCTTACATGCTCCGGTATGATGCATGTTGCACTTGTTACATGGGGGTAGAGTTCCGGCATAACCTTTACTTTCTGCAGGCACTGCTGCATAAGCTCTGGTAGCTTCTTGTCGACGATTTTGTTGCTGATGATGATTACTACGGTTTTGTTGTTGATCTCTGTTGCGGTTGCTGCTTTGATTGTTGTTGTTGTAGCTCCTGTTACCACTGTAGCTGTTGTTGTAGCTGCGGTTGTTGCTATTATTGTTCCCACGGTTGTCAGCACTTCTCTTATGCTCATTGATCACGGAGGTAGAACCTCTTTTGATCACCCGGGTTAACAATCTCTGTGCAAGTCCCATAGCTTCTTCTACTGTTTGTGGATTCGATGCGGTAACATCCCCTTCAATAGATGGTGGCTGTCCTTCCACATATTTCTCCAATGCTTGTTCAACATCGGGTACTATTGTTGGGCATAATACCGACAACTCCAGAAACTTTCTGTCGTATGTCTTCAGATCATTGTACCTTACTACTAGCTGATGAAATTCATCCTCTAGTTTTTTTATCTCTGTCCTAGGACAATACTTCTTAAGCATCTTATTCTTCAACTCATTCCAAGAAAGTTTGAAAGCTTCATCCTGACCCATAGCATTCGCAGTAGTATTCCACCACGATAGTGCTTCTCCTTGAAGAGTTCCTGTAGCAAAGGTAACTTTGCTATTTTCAGAACAACCACTCCTCTTGAAGACGGTCTCAGTATGCTCAAACCAATGGGCCATTTCAGTAACTCCTTCAATTCCTTTGAAGTTAGTTGGCTTGCAAGTCATGATGTCCTTGTAAGTACAATTACGAGGAGTAGATGTATTAGCTTCACGATTTGCACCATTGATGTTATTCAAACGATCCGCTTCACGAGCTGCAGATATTCCCTCAACAATCATTCTTTGAACCTCAGTAGGTGTCATGATTACTTCCGGGTTGGAATTTTCGCTACTTGCATGCTCCATTTTTCTATTAATAATACAAAAATATAGCATTTAGAATTTTAAACAATAACTTTGTTTAAAGGATCTTGTGAAGTAGGGAAATGAATATTTATGAGTCTTAACAATAATTGGGCACCATATGTAGTTTTTAATTCGATACAACAGTCATAATTATTCCGATATGTTAGATGCATTTATAATACACATGAACAACCATAAGCATAAATTAACATTTGTATATAGTAATATCACAACCAACAGCATAACATTAATAACTTGATCAGTTGAGTTTTCATAACAAAACAATACAAGATTCTTTATTAATTGCCACATGCGGCAGGCTTAGATGCCTTATTACTAATACAAATACTAACTGCCTCTAATGATTAGGTATGTCCACATGTCCTCCCATCTCTAAGATCTGAGTTCGGAGCTCCTGCATCTCGGCATGATGTTGAATCTGCATATCTCCTACAAGGTTTTACAATGTATCTGCTCTTCGGTGTGCAAGCTGGGCTTCCCAAGTACGGTTCTGTCCCTCTCTTCGCAATGATACCGCGAAAGAACGTGTCTCAGAGATATTCGAATGTATCTGAGCTAACCCCTGCTGCAACTCTATCCTATTGGCTATAAGGTTATGTAAGGTGTTGTGGATAGTATCTGAATGATCAAATGATGAATAATCAATCATCTGAAGAAGTGAGTCTATCTGTTCTTCGTGATGCTCCAAACGCGTCACTACTACAGAAGGTGAAAAAGTAGAGGTCATTTCCATCCTAGCACTCTCGCCAGTTTCATTGATATGAGCTGGGGGAGTAAAACCAGGAGGATAGGGTAATGATGGTGAAAGTGGAGGAGTAGAATCGGAAATACGAAGTCGGCTGGATGTAGGTATATCTCCCTCAGGAATTTGTTCTCTATGGTGAAAAGTATATGGATATGTTTGGCTAAAAAGATTAAATATGTGATCGGGTGCATATGAATCGAATTCATGACGTGGTAATGGTGTATGTGTTGGTAAAACCAAAATATCGGGATTTTCAGGCGTTGTAACAATTTCGTCTTGCTCGAATGGTTCTGTTTCTTGGGAAACAGCGTCAGGTACAAAAGTAGAACGATAAACAGGCGAAGTAACGGACGCGACGGAAATATCAGAGTCGGAGTCTGATATACTCATATTGAAATAATACTGTAATAATTCATAAATAGTGCAGAATAAGAATTTGTTATCATCAAAGAATACAAAATTCTAACATATCAAGATCAAAGTATCATAGCTTAATATGGTGTAAATTTAATTTATTTGAAAGTGTGGTTATAGTTTAATGTTAGAAAACATTTGGTTCTCTATAACTATGGCTCTGATGCCAATCTGTAACACCCCCTAATTTGAAATGCGGCAGCGGAATAGTAATTAAGGTGTTACGGTGAGGATCGAAGTCATAATGATAGAAAATGGCTCGAAAGAGACGTTTTAAAACATAATTTCATTTATAAAAATTCAAATACAAGAGGTCCTTATCAGAGTATTATAATAAAAGTCTTGATGTTTTGAAACTAAATCAAACATCTTTTATTTTACACCATTATTAAAATAAAGTAGACAAGTTTTGAAGTTTTTGCCGCCCGTTTCATGCTTGCTTCCTCTGCTAAATACCTGAGATACATGCTTAAAAGTCAACAAAAATGTTGAATGATATCATAGAGTTTGAATTTAATAATCATTTTGATACACAAGTAAGATTGTATTGGAAAATACAATCAGTTTGAAAATATTGATATTGCAGTTTATATATTGCTCTAAGTCTCATGACACGCAAACGTTAACTAATACCGTAAAAACGGAGGTGTTTATCAAATCAATGATAATTTTGCCCTCGTGTAATAGGTGATTTGCCAATTCCTATTTTTACTCAAATATAATTATCACGACTAATACGACTAACCACATGCATAATGGCATTCCGTCAAGTATTAATGGGACAGGCTGTCAAACCTTAAATAGATCTATTCATTATATTCGCGTTCACATAACAGTGATTAATGGCTCATGATCAAGGGTCTTTTGGCAATAGCTAACTTAGGCATATATCAAGTCAGGAAGCATACAGAAAATTACTTGCGATCTGTTTATAACATGTATCCCCCTCACGGAGTTTTGAAAATAAGTAAATGTGAGGCTATGACTCACCTTAGATTGATACTGAAATGAAGAAAATAAAGTCGGACGAATTTATGATAACGGCTTCGAAACACAACCTGATAAATAAATTTATCTGAGAATTTGACCAAATACTATTTGGTAAATACGAACGAATAACGAATAATAATTATTCGTTACGACGAATAAGTGATGTGCAGTGTAATTCTTGTGATATGCATGATATGACAAAATATGATATTTAAATTATCCATCGAAGTTTTACCTTTTTAATCGTAAGTAAAATATTAACTTTTGAAATATCGTTATATATATTATTAACGTTACGTTAAATAATATATATTAGTAAAAATAAAAGTTTAAATGTAATACGAAATAAATTTACGAAAATAGAAAATAAATAAGAATGATAAATAGATTATGTTTAGTCTTTGTCTCTTTTTCCAATTTTACCATTTTTACTCTAACGATATTTGCGTTACACCGTTAGTCCTTTTTATAAATAAATTCAACTATAGTCCTCTAATTGTCCAATAATCAATACTAAGCTTAGAATATTAACTTTCATCAATTTTTACCCTTAAGTTTATGTTTTTACAAGTTTAGTCCTTTCTTTCCAATATTTACACTTTTAGTCCCTCTAGGTGTCATCGCGTTACATTTTTAGTCCAAAATTACAAAAATAATTATAAAAATTTTCTAAAATTTTCCGAGGCTTATTAAGTAAATAATAAGCTGATTTTAACTGCTTATTTATTTAAAAGCTTATTTTTTTAGCTTATGGGCTTTGAACGATCCAATATAAGGCCCGTTAAGAGTTTTGGAGGCGAGGGCATGGAAAATGTTTTGGGCCTGGCTTTGGGCTATTTTTATGATTCTAAAAACATTTCATATGGGCCCAGTGGGCTTACGTATCGTTATTTCTTATTGGGCTTGAATTGAGCCCAAGCGAAAAGATTAAATTTTATATAAGGTTTTGGAGTTGAAAAACTTGTTCATGTCGATTTAAAATGTGTCGATTGGTGAGTCGAAATGTGAGTATTTTTATAAGTTGTATAAATGAAATTGATAGTTTTCTAGGTGGTCTATGGAGTCGTGAAATAATATAGTACTCTTGTTAAGTGAAATTTAAAGTTATACGTATGTTTTGTAGCTTGTGTGAACCGATTATATATTTTGAAAAACTTAGAAATATTACTAAGTGTTATACCAAATTTTCATACGATGGACATGGTTTAAAATAGGTGTGTGTGATGCATGTAACATTAAAACTAAAGTGAGCTTGGTGTGC
This sequence comes from Artemisia argyi, assembly GCA_030686995.1. NCBI lineage: Eukaryota > Viridiplantae > Streptophyta > Magnoliopsida > Asterales > Asteraceae > Artemisia > Artemisia argyi. Next base: position 54,295,747 of record CM060694.1, on the reverse strand, counting down.
TACGTGACTCCTAGGCCTTCCAAGATAGAGGCTAGTCACGTTTAGTGTACTAAGTGTTAATATATGCGTGATATATATGTGCAAAATGATATACGATCGTACAATGATAAACAAAGTGCATGACCATAATTTAACGTGTGATTTGGAATGGGAACAAGTAGAAATGACTTACAACACCTTAGAGGTGGTAGAGAGTCGAGAGAGAATGGATGAAACACAAGAATTATCACGTTCAAAGTATAACCCAAAACGTTATACATATAATTCAAACCCGATATTCCTTTTCTTGCTTCCAAACAATATAGCAAACGATTCTGGTCTTGTAAGAGTAGTTTTAAGGACGAATTTAATATGTGAAAGAGTATGAGAATGGTAAAGAGCAAGTGCATGCATGTACGTTATATATGGTTTCAATATATAACACGTATGTGAGAAATATTTCTAAGAAACCTTCACGTACACTATTGCATGTCAGGGAAACTAGGTCTAGGGTGAATTTTATATACTTAAACTATGGAATGTGAGAGCACAAATGATGGAAAATGTTTGGGTGATTCATGTTCATGTCGACCATCTATATATATGTGTATACGATTTACCAAATCGTATACTACTTGATTATAGCTAATCATCTTTGACGTTTGAACATAAAATCATCTTAGAAATATTATTAGGAACATTTAGAAATAAACGGGAATCAAAACGGTTAAGTTTTGAATAAATTACAAATCGATTTGGTTGAGTATGGGCCGATCACTTTGCCATTTAAATACGTATCAAACGTCGTCCAATGAACTTGGGATTTGACACACGATTATTTGGCTAGGTGATGAACGAGATGGTGTAAAAATATTGGGAGGTCGTATGTAAGAAACGAGATTAAACGAGGCGTTTTGGGAGGCTTGGTACCTAGTCGATCGGATGAAATATAAAGATTTGGATTTGGGCTTTGGTTGTTGGGCCTGTGAATAGTAACTGTGGTGATGGGCTAAAGTAATTAAGGGTCCGTTTGGTTAATTAAGTGTAATTAGGAATTTAATTAGGTTTAATATTTATAATTAGGATTAAATGAAAAGTTTAGGATTCGAGTAACGTGTCGAGGATTAATTCCGTCATTTCGTGAATTATATTATTTTGTGATAATCGTCAAAATAATATAATAAGAAAAAAAATTTTAATTTTTCCGAGAAAATGGGAATTAGTAACGATAACGAAGGATTATTTATTTATTAACGATATAATTACAAGAAATTTTTACAGGGTTCTACATTGGGTGTAGAATCTTGAGACCTTGATAGATCTTTGAGCACTCGTGGATCGTTAATAATGTTTATGTAATCACAAACACACTAATAGAAAGTCTCTATTACTTGTATTCTAAAGCGGAAATCAAACACAAGTATAAACACAGAATACTAAGAATGCTTTGATCCTCTATGGATCTTTGAAATAATACTAAAACTTGTTTTTCGAACGTGTAACTAATACATAATAATGTGTTCCTTTTATAGACAAGGAACCCTAAACCGTTTCACAAGAAACGTATCTTCTATAAACTTGAAGATATATGCATTATCACTTCCTAATAAAACTGATGCATATCCTAACTAAATAACAAACTACATGGAATATCTATATCCGCAGAAACAAAGTACGCGGAATCTATTCTTCAGCAGAAATAATACTTATTTAGCAGAATTCCCAACAATCCTCCCCTAATCTTGAATTTGACATGGTTAAGTTCAAGATTCTTGATAGATCTCTAAAATTACAAACCAAGAGGTTTGAATTCGAACATCAGCAGCAAAGAATCAAAATAGCCACATCTCTATGAATGGCAAACATGAAACCCTCAGGTCTTTGCAGCAACAAATGACAAATTGTACATCAAAACATTTTAGTTTCATACTATTCTCATCACATCCAGGTGTGTTAACTCTTGTGAGAGGTGAATCATTGAAAATAATGGATTTGATGTCTCTTTACCAATAGCCATCACTACTGGAGTAGCCAGATGTTTAAGTTCGAAAAATATGGTACACTGATGACCATATGATTTTTAGCAAATCATCAGCTATAAACGGATTTAAGTTGTCTTTACCTGTAGCCGTTTGCTCAGGACTAGTCAATCATTTTAGTGAGTAAATCACCTTGGAAAATGAATACCAAATATGGTTTTCCACTGCCTTTACCACAAGCCATACACTTGTGGGCTAGCCAATTATTGGGAATCCGTAAGGAAAAATCCATGGTCAATTGACAACCATCCAACTCTCAGCTGTTAAGCATGGGTGAGTTGAGTATCCAATAGTTTTTAGCAAACTATTACAGCTATCAACAGATTTGACATGTCTTTACCAAAGCTGTACCCTTTGGACTAGCCAACTTTTTGATGGAATAGTCAATATCATGTAAGTTGATAACCAAATAAAGTGTGGAAATAACCAACACCAAAACCTGCATACAACATACAAAACACTATACAAATCTGTTAGGTTTTTTTTATTTTTTTTTTAATTTTTTTTACTAAGAAAAATAATGAAAATAAACAAATATACAACAAAATATCATACCAACATCAATTAGCTCTGGCCACCCTGATCCTGGTTTTGAACAAACGAATCAAGGATTCAGCAAACAATTTAGCATTCCCAACTGGATCAGGAGGAATCTCCAACTGATGTAGAAGCATTTTCTCCATTAGAGGCACAGTCAGAGGATAATTCTTGTCAATGAACATTATTACCCTTATACCAGATGTAGTCTCCAGGACGTGAACATAAGGAAGAGGATAAAATTTCCAACTTGATACTTTCCACCTCTGATTGTTCTTCCAGACTGCATAACCAGAACCATTTGGAGAAGTAGAATCCATAAGCACTTGAAGATCCCCCAAAAGATATAATCCAGCACCTTCAGGAGGATGAATAGCATAATGCTTGGTAACCAAGTCATAGAGAGTAAGTAAATCCTGATGATCCACAAGATGCAAAATTTCTTGTAGAAATGTGAAGGACAAAGATGTTCTATCAAGCCTATAAATAGTATTGATCTGTCCATTACTAGACAGCTCCCATCTAACTAAAACATCCCTAAAACCCTCTGGCTAATCATCAGGAGATCCCTCTTTAATAAAAGAAGAATCAGCAGCATCAACATCTACCATCCTATGCACTTGGGGAGAGTGTGAGACCTTTATTCTAGCCATTCTTTTGGCCCTCCTTCCAGGAATGTATATAGAAGAATGTGGAGAAGAAAGTTCTTCAGCAGATACATCTTCTGACTCATGTGTTTCCACTGATGGAGGAACTAGTGGAATATCAGCAGAAACCTCAGTAGAAGGTTGGTCAAGTGAAACAGATTCAACTTGTGCATCCATCTCCATCCTAACTTGTTTAGCTCTAGCAGCTGCAAGCTCAACTTCTCTCACTTTGATCTCATGAAATCTTGCCATTTCAGCTTGTTGATCATTATGCAACCTCTTGGCAGCCTCTTCACCCAATCTATCCTCCTCCATTTGTCTTCTGGTCCTCTTTTTAGAAGGAATATCTTCTGCTACAACTTTTGCTTTACCTTTGTCAATAACAGATGGAGCAACAGCAGTTGTTGGATCAGCATAAGTAGACACATTAGGTAAAGGTACATGATCAACATCAGGAACACCCATATCAATAGTAGAAACAGCATCAGCAGAATGAGATAAAGAGGTAGCAGTCATATTAGCATAATCAACTTCATCTATCTTGAGCTTCTTAAAATGTGGTTCTGCATCAGTAGTAGGTAGAGTAGGAAAAAGCTTAGGAGTAAGAAGTCCATCCTTTTGTAATCAGGCCTTGATTCTATTATAATGATAAACTAATTGTTCATCTAAAAAAGACCACACTTGTTTCCTAGTCCAAAAGTGATTATAAAGTGCACTGCTTTGACTCTTCACAAAATCCCTCATATAATTCCTTTGATGTGCTTGAGTAGGTGGTTTATCCCTCTTTGCTTTGGAAATTCTTTCAGCTTTAGCTTTCCTCCTGAGTTTCATGAGCTCAACTATTCCAGGAACATAATCAACTTCATCCACATTTTCTCCAAGAATATCTTTAGCTAAACCACGATTAGAAACTACTTGCCTCCCAATATGCATCCAATCTGCTTCATCAAAATTTGGAACTGCAGCATCCAATTCTCTTTGTCTTGCTAGAGGTAAAGTAGAAACATACTTGTTCGTAGCAGATTGGAACTCTGAGTCATATTTAGCTTGTAATTCCTTTGCCAAATCTGTACTTTTCTTCTTATCTTCCCATTCCTTCCAAAGTCTTTCTTGCTCAAGTTTTTCTTCTTCTGAGACAAGATCATCATCACACACTCTAGTAAGATCAACAGAAGTATCCTGAGGAATGACCAACTCCTCCAAAGGATCAGCAGGTAAATCTTGAACATCTAAATCAATAGTAGTATCAGCAGATCCTGTGGTGTATGGAGTTGCAGATGTGTCTTCATGAGAAACTTGTTTTGGAACAGATGAATCAAAGCTAGGTGAAGCCACATACTCCTTTCCAGCAACAAAGAAAGTTTCTACTGGTGTGTGAACCCCAACAGTAACCTTGGAAGACTCAGTGGAATTCTTTTGCAAATATTGTCTTCTTTTTCTTCTGCTGAACTGAATAGGCTTCTTTTGTTTTGAAGATTCAGCAAGATTGGGAGAAGAAGCATGAGTCTGTTGAGCAACTTCAGCCAAGAACTCAAGCAAGTCCAAATTCCTATCCTCATGTACTTCATCAGCATCAAACACAACCTTTCTTTTCTTTTGTTGCCCAAGTTGAGATGCTAACTCCTGAACCCTCTTAGTCAACAATCAATCTCACCACCAAGTGAGGATTTGGTGTCTGTAAGCTCCTTTTGAAGACCATCAACCTTTTTAACATACCTGCAAAGCAATTCATACACAGAGGTGAGAGTAATAGGGTCCTCAGCTCCACCAGCAGATTGCTCAGTGGTAATGGGAGCTTCATTGAACCTTTCAAGAGAAACATACATATATACAAAAGTGGGAGAACCTTCATTAATTGGCTCTCTAACATGACTAGGTGAGGTCAGTCTAGTAATCTCAGGTTCAAGAGGTGTAGGTACTTGGGTACCAAGAGACTGAAATGTCTCCTCAACCTCAGGAACAAGCTCATCAGGAGCAACATGAGTAGGTGATGGAAAAGAACTAGGTGACAAAAGTAAAGGGGAAGGTGAAGGTTGGTCAGAAGAAACATTTAATGCTTCAGTAGTTGTTGAGGGCTCTCCATCATTTACAACTGATGGATTACCGTCAGCAGCAACACCAGAAGATGATGGATGACCATCATCAGTAGCATTTAGAGAGGGTATATCACCAGTAGCATCACCCTCACCTGCATCATCATTACCCTGTGGTATCATAGCAGTTAATAGAGGGTGATGTGCCCCCACATAATGTGTTTTCATAGAAGCAAACAATTTAGCACTAAGACTCCCTATGGGAATATGAACTTTGTCTTGGGTTGTAATGTCTAAAATTATTTGAAGAAACCTAGGGTACATTAAAAACTTATGCTTTTTCTTCTCAATATTTTCTATCATATTATCAAAAATAAAATTAGAAAAATTATAAGTTAAACCCTTGGAAAGACATACAATACCAAAACCCAATTGGGTAGAGAATTGATCCCATCCACCAAACTTGTTGCTGATACATTGGAGCAGTGTGTGCACCAAAAACCTCCACTTGGGACAAAACTGATTCTTAAGCCACTTACTTGTGTCAGTGCTTTGATAACCAGCTTCTCGTAACCCAGCAAGTATCACTTCAGTGTTGGAGTGATAGACACCATTCTCATCATCCAAGTGAAGCTTTGTCCTAATCAACGATTCAGTCACCACATACTCAGTGCCATCAATAGTGGCTACAATCTCTGTGTCAGACCTTTTTGTAGCAGATGCCCAAAATTGTTTCACCAACGATTCATATATCACATTTGGAGAATGTGTTAGAGCATAATGAATCTTTGAACGCTGCAAAAACTCCACCATAGGATCATACAGTTCATGGTCTTTTGTCTTACTCAGAAAGGCAACCTTGTTATGATCTTTCTTAAATTGAAGTGGTTCCATTCGAAGGATTTGGGAGAAACGGTTATGAATTAAGCAAATGAGAAATGGGTTTAAATTGGTTGATGAGGGAATAAGTTACTTTTGGGCGAAGATATGTGAAATAGGTTATAAATGGAAGTTACCCAATCATGGTCAAGAATATCGGAACAAATCATTGACCATATCTGACGTGTAAAGTAACTCCATCAAATTTCAAAATTAACCCTTCAGCAGAAATGATGGTCAATCTGCTGATCGAAAGTCAATCAGCAGAAGCAATTCAAGAGTAAAAATATCTTCAATAAATATCTTGAGTTTTACTGTGCCACCCAACTCGCATTAATTACCACCAAGCCTTGACTCCGCCTATAAAATAATCCCAAATCACACTTTACAGATATCAATTACCCCCAATTATCATCAAAACCCTAATTTCTCAATAATAACCCAATTATCCACCAAAAACATATCTTCCAAACCAGAATTCATAGATCTATCCTCCTCCACCTCATCATCATCATCATTAAGTGATGGTTCGAGCAATTATTTTCCACCCGGTGCTCAACCATGGAAGAATCATGATGTGAAACCTCCAAGTCCCTCACCATCAAAGGACTCTGCAAACGTTCCTTCAGATTTGGATGATTCAGATGCTGAAAGAGAACAAGAGAAAAGGTGGAATGCTCTAGAGAGAGGTGAACCAAGTCAAGCCCCCATTCCTGCTGAAAGACAATATGTCTCTCCTTTTCTTTGTACCTCTGATGAGGAATCTTCAATGGATGAAGATGAAGATCCATCATTTATCCCTCTTTCCACACCAGAGAGATCCCAACCAAGGCCAAGGAAGTCTAACCCTTCACTCCCAAAATCACGGGAAGTGGTGATTGGTCTTCCTGCTCCAGAATCTGGTGCTTCATACCATGGACGTAGGAGAAAGGGCAAGAAGACAGAGGTGATGGGTAAGGGAAAAGGGAAGGTGGAATAGAAGGTGGTGTGATGTTGCCAGGGACCAAAAATATAAAACTAGGTTCTTGAGCATCATCGTCGTTTTCATCAATCCATCCTTTCCATTTTCATCTTCAGCTTCTTCATCGTACTAGTCATGCTTATCCACCAGCCTTTTGTAATAGATGATAGGAGCTAGAATAAGTTTGGTAGACTCTGTATAGGGATGGTCTTGTATTTCATTTGAAGTTGATTGTAAGCTGTAAATTGTTTATTGAATAAATGAACAACTTTTCTTAATTATCATTCCTTGAACTTTACTTCAGTAGAAGCAATGAGTATCACATGTAATACTCTTCAGTAGAAACAAGCTTTTAAGCTTACATGACCAATTTCCCATTGAACCAATCTTGGTGAACATCAACTTAAGATCAGCAACTACTTATAAAGGCATTCTGCAAAACAGACAAAAAGTAGCAAACAAACCAAACCAAAACTTACAAAAACATTAGTTGGTTAGTGTTAGAAAACAAAAACATAAACAATAATCTACAAATTTTACAACTTCAATCCTCCTCTGAGGCTTATGCCTCCCCTCAAACTTTGCAGTTAAGGGTTAAGCATCCCAATATGGACAACTAAGCGTTGAAACCTAGGTCCATCAAAAGCTTTAGTCAATAAATCTGCCACATTATCATCTGTGCAAATCTTATCCACTTTAATCAAATGTTTTTCATATGCATCTCTTATAAAGTGGTGCCTGATCTCAATATGCTTAGTTCTATTATGAAAAACTGGATTTTTAACAATGCATATGGTACTTTGATTATCAATTAAGATTGTGGTGTTCATAAAATTAAACCCATAATCCATCAATTGATTCTGTATATTGCAGCAGCAACATACTCTGCTTCAGTAGTTGAGATAGCAACAATAGTCTGTTTCTTGCATTGCCAAGAGATCAATCTTCTTCCAAGAAATTGGCAACCTCCAGTTATGGATCTTCTATCCATATTTGCACCAGCATAATCACTATCACTATATGCTTCCAACCTGAACGGAGACTCTTTTGGGTACCAAAGACCTAAATTGGGTTGGCCTTTGAGGTACTTGAAGATCTTTTTGACTGCATTCAAATGGGAAGTAAGTGGAGTGACCTGGTGTCTAGAACAAGCACTCACAGCAAATGTAATGTCAGGCCTTGAAGCTGTCAAATACATCAATGAACCAATCATGGATCTGTATAAATGAACATTCACAGCAGGATCTGGTTCAAGATTGTTCTTTGGTTTTGGAGCTTCATAAGGTGTAGTGGCAGTTCTGACATTTTCCATATCAAACTTCTTCAACATGTCTCTCACATATTTATCCTGACTGATAAAAATACCATCAGGTTTCTGCTGAACTTGTAAACCCAAAAAGAAAGTAAGCTCCCCAATAGCACTCATCTAAAACTCTCCCTTCATCAATTCCTCAAACTCCCTGCACCATTCTTCTTTAGTGGATCCAAAGATGATGTCATCCACATAAACTTGCACAAGAATGATATCCCTGGAATTTTTCTTTAGAAAGAGTTTTTTGTCAATGGCACCTCTTCTGTAACCATGCTTCAGCAGAAATGCAGAAAGCCTAGCATACCAAGCTCTTGGTGCCTGATGTAGTCCATAGAGAGCTTTGACAACCTTGTATACATAATTTGGATGATCTGGGTCTTCAAAACCTCTAGGTTGAGTGACATATACCTCCTCTTCAATTTCACCATACAGAAAAGCATCTTTCACATCCATCTGATATACCATGAAACCCATTTAAGATGCATAGGTCAAGAAGATTCTAATGGCCTCAACTCTAGCTACTGGTGCAAAAACTTCATTATAATCTATTCCTTCCTCTTGTATGAACCCCTGAGCCACTAATCTTGCTTTGTTTTTCACCACAATACCCCTTGCATCTCTTTTGTTCTTCAAAATCCATTTTGCCCAATTATAATTTTCCCATCAGGTAGTGGTACCAGTATCTAAACCTGCTGATTCATAAATTGTAGCATCTCTTCTTGCATTGCTTCAAGCCAACTTGAATCTGCAAGAGCTTGAGAAACACTGATTGGCTCCATTTGAGAAAGAAAGTAAGCAAACAAACAATGCTTAAATTCTGTATGATTGTGCCTTTGTTGATTTGAGACATAGGAAATAAAAGAAACCTTACCATACTTAGTATTTTTCACAGTACTTCTAGTTCTAACAGGTGCTTGTGGATCTCCAATAATCTTTGATTGAAGATGAGCAATGTAGATCCTTTTTGTTGCAATGGGGTTGACATCAATTGTGGTGTCAAGATTGTTCACTATGGTTCCAAAATCACTGTCATAGGAAGAGGAGGTAAAGATACCAGCTTTGGGTTGGTGATGACTGATGAGGCGAAAAATTGTAACACCCCAACCCAAAAAGGGCCAAAGTGTAACATTATGGGGTCAAATCAGAACATAAGCAAGTGGAATACATTAATAATACAAGATTCACAAAATAGTATTACAGAAAAGATAAAGGACTAATTCTAAGCATTTCAACTTCCAAATTAATTGCAGTTAAGAACCAAGAAGGAAATCTCTAAGTTTATCTCTAATCCATGGGAAGCTATCAACAGTGTAGTCCACAAAGAGCTCCTAAGCACTCTTCACACAACCCATCTTCCTTCTAAAAACCTGCCGCAGGAAAAGAAATGCGGCTGAGCTTAAAAAGCCCAGTGAACAGATATAAACAAACAGAAACTAATAACAAAAGGAAAACGAAGGTGAATACGACATAGGTCCAAGCGAACCTGCTGACATAGAAGTCAAGAACATGGAAACATGTAATATGATCAAAGGAATACGGATAATGGATATCAAACAATCAATGAAATGAAATGAGTCATAAGTGTAAGCAAAAGAAATAAGCAAGCATAAGTTAATCACATTACGGATGACAAGATAATAAGAATCATAGAGAAGTAGAACAAATAGGAATGCCCAAGAATATATATACTAATTGTACATAGGAGTCATGACCTCCATTGTACCAAATGTGAAAGGGGTGTATTGGACACACACCAAAACATTCACCAAATAATACTAAACAAAGTACCTAGGATGCATCCATACGCTCCCTGCAAAACAGATATATATGCACAAAGCTCTAGGCTAAGTAAACATATACAATAATAAATATAGGCCTGAATAGCTATAGCATAATAGGGAATGTTGTGGACAAAAACCCACCTCCACAAATAGTGTCAATACCACTGGTGCATCAGTGGCAAGGCCATGGACTCCCCATGACTGGCTACAAATTAATCAAATAATGGGCAACTACTAGGGCATAGGAATGCTATAAGAACTGGAATATAGCATACACAAAATATCAAGCAGATCATAACATAAATGGATCGATCAAATATGGATCATACAAAGGGATCATAGCAATGGTTCAAGTCAAAGGTCCAAATCAAAGGTTCATATCATGAGGTTCAAATCAAAGGTTCATAATAGCAAAAGGGTTTGTAGCAAAGGTTCAAAATTTGAAGTTAAATAATCAAAAGATGTTAAAGAAAGTCATGAGAAATCTTAGGGAATAAAACAGATTAAGGACTTTTGAAAATTATTTAAAACCTTTTTTATCATAAAAGTATTCCTTTTTAAAACACATTTGATAAAAGTCATTAAAACCTTCATATAAAACTGGCATCATATCGTAATCACAGAAATCATTTCAAAAATAGGTTTTCTCAAAAGTCATCAGGTTATATTTTTAAAAGGGTCTTCATACGAAATCATACTATCAAATAAACCAATGATATCAGGCGTATAAAGATCATAAATCATAATAGTGGCAATGGAACGGATCATGAGTCATAAGAAACCTTACTGAAAGGTTAGAATATCTGTACCTTAAACCACCAACGAAACCATAACATAACATAAGAATAGGAAGTCACTCCTTCTTCAGCGAATCTACACGAATTAATGATCGGCTAATATTAATAACTTGTTTTAAATCAGATTACTCATTTTAGTTGGCTTTCCATTTTTAGTAACTTTTCATTTATAGCAACTTTCCAAAAATAGTAACTTTCCAAAAATAGTAAGTTTCCCAAATTAGTAAGCTTCCATATTTAGTAAGCTTCCCGAAATAGTAATTTAATCTTTTAAGGTTCTATTTGACAATTAATAGTATTTAAGGGCTCAAAATGACAATTATAATAGTTTAGAGTTAATTGTGCCAATTTAGTAAAGTTTAGGGTCAAAATATAAATTATCAAAATTAAATATTAAAAATGTCAAATAAATTATTTTAAGGTTTATACTATAACTTAATATGAAGATGATAATTTTAGACCCCGTCGTTTATAATTTATTACGTATCTTTGACATTAATCTTAGACCGCGACGACCAAAATATGTTATTATCAAATGTATAATCACTTGAATTTACCGCATGCATGGTTTCATCCCATGCATGAAAACTTCTCTTGCTCATATTCACGTCAAAACCTACAGAGCATAAGACGTGTTCTAGTTGTATTTTCATTTCTGTTTGATTATAAGGTTTGTATCGATATTAACGGACCGACTAACTATCATTCTTGTGTAAGGTTGTATATCGAGTGAACAAACCAACGATCCAAAAAAAATACAATTAGTATTCTCAATGTTCAAAACCTTTTAATGTTTCCAAGCTTTACAAATCGCTAATATATTTATCCAGCAACCTATTCGTCCTTCTCTACTGGTAAGACACACCTTGGGTTTCTATATATAACCATCACATTAAATCGTTATTATTAATGATTGCCGTAAGGGATACGGTTTGCAAGCAAGGGCTGGAAATAAGACTTGATCGAATAGAATAGATTATACCACTCGACATCATATGGTAACAATAGTTCAATAGTTTTTACGTATCATTATCTTTTACGTATATGTATTCAAATGTCACATGATTTTAACGATACAAAGTGATCAAGCAAGGCATGATTTTATATTAGGCTTTCATTTATATATACATACGTCGAATACTAATGCATGAAAACAATAGAAGTCGAATACCTTTGAGACGATATCGAAACGGATCAAGGGGGAACTGAGAGAACCAAATACTAAAACCCTTTTTGACTTAACACCACACGATGCACACCAAATATATAAACGCCAACGATCACCAAGAGTTGCTACACATCGGCCCTCAACCTCGGAGAGAAAAATGTTTCGAAAGAGCTTATTATTATTTGTGTTTTAGTTTGTCGTATCAAGATGAAGAGGGAAAAATGAGGACCGAATATTATAGTAGAGGAAGGGGGAGCATATATAGTTTTTAGGAAAGTGGTAATTGCAATTTAATTATGATTTGATATTGTCTGATCTTATGGCGTAAATAAAGGGATGGAGTTCTTATCTTTATAATTCGTGTAGAGTATATCCACAAAAGGAAGATGGTATATTTTTGTTAAGAGTTAGGGCAATTAATTGAGGAGATTGGGTCCTATAAGAATAAAGGAAACGTGTCACGTAATAGAATCAAATCTTGTATTAGCCATTTTGGTTTAGACAACAATGTGCATTAGAATTTAGATTAATAAATCATATATTATTTTACCAAATGTATAGCACAATATACATGTATTAACTTAGGGATATCCAAATAATAATTAAATTATTAAAACTTTAAATTCAAACTTTAGGGTGTCATAATTCTTCCCCTCTAAAAAAAATTTCGTCCTCGAAAATTGAAGTCGCAATAGTTATACGGAGACATAGCCAAATACAAAACAATGTCACAATTACCCTCACGCTCGGGGAGGTTCTTCCAAAATAATTTTCACAAGAGAATTGTTTGTTTCTCATGACCCGATCCAAACAAAATAGGAGAGCCTCGGGTTCTCTAGAGAAAACAAATCTTAACAAATCTGATCCAATGAGTACAAATTGAACATGAAACAGATGATAGTTGAAATCTCATCGAGAGATACATGAACATCAGATGAATATAGAATAAATACGGAAGTGATGCTAGATGATAGAAATTTCACAAGTCCAATCAGGTTCTGAACGAACTAAGAACCTTGCTAACAACCAGAGAAGCATATATCAAATTATCAGACATACCGAGAGTTTCCTAAGGAGGTTGGTAACCTATTCGTACTGACGATTAACTAAGCATACATCGGAGTATCGAATCGTATCATAATGTACAATGGAATAGATAGGATAATTGCACGGATAAGAATGAATCTAAGGATTAACGTATCACGAACCAAATCTTATATATATGCCAAAATGTCATAACTCTTCTATACGGAACATCATACCGGACACACAAATTCCTGGTTTAAAGTTTCAGAATTTCTATTACACAATGATAACTAATCCATTAGTCATTGTAATCGACTCTGAACATTTAATAAGCAGCTTCCCGACTTAATTCAACCAGAAGGAGTTCTACATCTCCGTTCATGCAAAAACACAACCAGTCCAACTACTGGTCAAACTTCCTACTCAACCCTTCTTCCAAGTTCGAATAGTTGTTCTGCTTATCTATCAGTCTGTAGGTGAATTGAATTACTATACTTGAGTCTGGTCCCTCAAGCCTTCAGTAGTCCTTCCTAGGAATGTGATGTAAAACGCGAATCTCTGACACGATCACCGCAAATGCTCCATGTAATTGATTAATCTTCTGTCGAAGGATTTATGCCCACTTGCTGACTGAATACACCTTCTAAGAGGCAAAATGAGCCGACTTAACCAAATGATCCATCACCAATCAAATTATATAATTCTTCACAAATGTGAGAGGGGGTTTCGTTACAAGGTTCATGAAAAGTCTAATCCTACTTCTAAGTCGGAAAGTCCATAAGTTAGGGGAACTCCCTTGCATGCTGAAGTTCAATCTTGACTTGTGACATACTAAGTACATCGTCACTAATGTGATCACAACCAGTTTCATGTCATTCCCATTGTAAATTATGCTTAGATCCCTTATACATCTTAGTACAACTAAGAGGGATAGAGGGTAAAACTGTGCCTCAATCATAACAGCTTCTCTCTAGTCTTCTAACATAGATCATAGTTTGCCATCTTGCTCCTCAGCTTCCCAAAATTTGCAATTGGATTCAACCTTCATGTTCGCCACGACTCAACTTCCCTGAGTTCTAAATCTTGATTTTCTTAAGCTCAATCTCAAAGACAAACCGAACTTCAAATTTCTTCCTAAATGGATCTGCCACCAAATTTACCTAGTAAGATATGTCTTTCAAATCTTAAGAGCAACCAAACTGCCGCCAATTCCAAGTCATGCATTGAATAATTTCCTCAAATGGTTCTAATTGTCTTGATGCGTAAGCAATAACCTTCCCGTGCTGCATAATGGCATAACCAAGTCTCTTCTTGAAACGTCCCAAAATTGGTACTACCTGAAAGTATGGAAGTTGAAGCTAATTTCTATTTCAGCTTTTTCAAAACTCTGTTCTCATCCCAACTAAGCTTCTCTTATTTACTCATAAAATTCCTCAACGGTAACGCAAGTCATGAACATCTTCCAACCAATATCATGCTTCAAGAATATATAAATGGTCCTCATGTTTCCAACATAATACGAAAATGATTCTCATGTTTCTCCTTCGTCTCTGAATGTACTAATATATCATACTATGACCAATTTGTCTAAGTACTCACGAAAGACACGATTCATCAAATTCAATAAACAGTCAAAGCATTAGCTAATACTATTAACATCATTAACAGTCATAGTGACCGATACGAATACGAAATGAAATTTTTGGAATAACTTTAAGCCATAAATCCATCTAAAGGAAAACTCCGCGTCCTAAAGTTGATTAGATACATAGTTGATTCGCTATAGGGAATAATGGGTTCATATAGTGATACGGTTCAGCTTCCAGAAGTCAATACATAATCTCCTACTACCATCTTTCTTCATCTCGAAAAAAAACTGAAGCACTCCAAGGAGATACACTAAGACAACAAACCATTTCATAGCTTTTCGGTTGCCACTCGTCTAGTTCTCTCAATTCGGTTGGTGCTGTTCAATTTGGAGTTTCAAAATCAGGCAAAACGTCATCCTATACGGATAGGGTTCTATCTCATCAAACTTAACTGTTCTCAAGAACTCCTCCAAGATATCCTATGATCCCCATAAGTTCAAGTTATATGGTGTAATTATTATCACGTTGGCCAGGCGTCATAATACTTGCATCATATAAACATGCCTTTATTGAAATCATATTCTACCTCGCGTCTTGACCAAACATTTCTCAGTACTAAGTCAAATCAAATTCATAATTGGTGGAAAATTTGGGTGGTTCATTCAGGGATTCATTGGAAGAATTTAGATTGCAAAATGACTCTCAAAGTGAGATTCATCCCACAAGAATTGATGCTAGTAAAATTCCACAACCGCGAAAGTAACATACGAGTTTCCAGGGTAGTAAGGAAAACAAAAGTTTAACAATCAAAAGTCATGACAAAAATAAATCAGAGTGGTTTAAAATGTCAAAGGAGAGACGTAGTATGACAGTAGTTAGCATCTTGATGCTCAGTCCACCAGTCAATATCAGAATGACAATCGGATTTAAACTTTCCAAGGATGGACAGATCAGCATAGCGAATCTTATCATTCAGAAGTGAGGAATAATATTCCTATTCTCGTGGTTGATCACCACAAGATTTCTCATAGGAATACAACTGGATAGGGCAAAATCTAATGGTATAGGGAAACTTAAATATGCTTATCAAAAGTAAGAGATTTCACATAACGTGTCAAACACGTCATGATCATAGAAATTCTCAGAGTTCCTGTAGAGGCATCGAAAGGGTTAACAAATGAATCAGAGGTTGAAATCAAAGAAGATAAAGTTTATGTAATGTCAAACATTACCGCAAAATTCTCAACGCATTCAAAACTTACTTGGTCACTAAACTTATGTTATGCAAAATAATCAGCTTCAAATCTCCAGAAGGAGAAATCTTAAAAGGCTCAAATAGAAGTAAGGCACGAATCAGAGTGATGTGCGAAAGCAACGATACCTAAACAAATTCCTTATAGTCTACCCAATCCTCACCGGTCATAACTTAAGTTTAGAGTGAAAATCCTAACGCAAGTTCTCAAAGGTTGTTTCATAACTCCTACGGTGCAAAACGGGCCAAATAATCACAGGTCATAGGCTAAGCTCTACGGGTTTTGAATCCGCCGATCAAACCTGGCTCTGATACCATAATTGTAACACCCCAACCCAAAAAGGGCCAAAGTGTAACATTATGGGGTCAAATCAGAACATAAGCAAGTGGAATACATTAATAATACAAGATTCACAAAATAGTATTACAGAAAAGATAAAGGACTAATTCTAAGCATTTCAACTTCCAAATTAATTGCAGTTAAGAACCAAGAAGGAAATCTCTAAGTTTATCTCTAATCCATGGGAAGCTATCAACAGTGTAGTCTACAAAGAGCTCCTAAGCACTCTTCACACAACCCATCTTCCTTCTAAAAACCTGCCGCAGGAAAAGAAATGCGGCTGAGCTTAAAAAGCCCAGTGAATAGATATAAACAAACAGAAACTAATAACAAAACGAAAACGAAGGTGAATACGACATAGGTCCAAGCGAACCTGCTGACATAGAAGTCAAGAACATGGAAACATGGAATATGATCAAAGGAATACGGATAACGGATATCAAACAATCAATGAAATGAAATGAGTCATAAGTGTAAGCAAAAGAAATAAGCAAGCATAAGTTAATCACATTACGGATGACAAGATAATAAGAATCATAGAGAAGTAGAACAAATAGGAATGCCCAAGAATATATATACTAATTGTACATAGGAGTCATGACCTCCATTGTACCAAATGTGAAAGGGGTGTATTGGACACACACCAAAACATTCACCAAATAATACTAAACAAAGTACCTAGGATGCATCCATATGCTCCCTGCAAAACAGATATATATGCACAAAGCTCTAGGCTAAGTAAACATATACAATAATAAATATAGGCCTGAATAGCTATAGCATAATAGGGAACGTTGTGGACAAAAACCCACCTCCACAAATAGTGTCAATACCACTGGTGCATCAGTGGCAAGGCCATGGACTCCCCATGACTGGCTACAAATTAATCAAATAATGGGCAACTACTAGGGCATAGGAATGCTATAAGAACTGGAATATAGCATACACAAAATATCAAGCAGATCATAACATAAATGGATCGATCAAATATGGATCATAGCAATGGTTCAAGTCAAAGGTTCATATCATGAGGTTCAAATCAAAGGTTCATAATAGCAAAAGGGTTTGTAGCAAAGGTTCAAAATTTGAAGTTAAATAATCAAAAGATGTTAAAGAAAGTCATGAGAAATCTTAGGGAATAAAACAGATTAAGGACTTTTGAAAATTATTTAAAACCTTTTTTATCATAAAAGTATTCCTTTTTAAAACATATTTGATAAAAGTCATTAAAACCTTCATATAAAACTGGCATCATATCGTAATCACAGAAATCATTTCAAAAATAGGTTTTCTCAAAAGTCATCAGGTTATATTTTTAAAAGGGTCTTCATACGAAATCATACTATCAAATAAACCAATGATATCAGGCGTATAAAGATCATAAATCATAATAGTGGCAATGGAACGGATCATGAGTCATAAGAAACCTTACTGAAAGGTTAGAATATCTGTACCTTAAACCGCCAACGAAACCATAACATAACATAAGAATAGGAAGTCACTCCTTCTTCAGCGCATCTACACGAATTAATGATCGGCTAATATTAATAACTTGTTTTAAATCAGATTACTCATTTTAGTTGGCTTTCCATTTTTAGTAACTTTTCATTTATAGCAACTTTCCAAATATAGTAACTTTTCAAAAATAGTAAGTTTCCCAAATTAGTAAGCTTCCATATTTAGTAAGCTTCCCGAAATAGTAATTTAATCTTTTAAGGTTCTATTTGACAATTAATAGTAATTAAGGGCTCAAAATGACAATTATAATAGTTTAGAGTTAATTATGCCAATTTAGTAAAGTTTAGGGTCAAAATATAAATTATCAAAATTAAATATTAAAAATGTCAAATAAAATATTTTAAGGTTTATACTATAACTTAATATGAAGATGATAATTTTAGACCCCGTCGTTCATAATTTATTACGTATTTTTGACATTAATCTTAGACCGCGACGACCAAAATATGTTATTATCAAATGTATAATCACTTGAATTTACTGCATGCATGGTTTCATCCCATGCATGAAAACTTCTCTTGCTCATATTCACGTCAAAACCTACAGAGCATAAGACATGTTCTAGTTGTATTTTCATTTCTGTTTGATTATAAGGTTTGTATCGATATTAACGGACCGACTAACTATCATTCTTGTGTAAGGTTGTAGATCGAGTGAACAAACCAACGATCCAAAAAAAATACAATTAGTATTCTCAATGTTCAAAAACCTTTTAATGTTTCCAAGCTTTACAAATCGCTAATATATTTATCCCGCAACCTATTCGTCCTTCTCTACTGGTAAGACACACCTTGGGTTTCTATATATAACCATCACATTAAATCGTTATTATTAATGATTGCCGTAAGGGATATGGTTTGCAAGTAAGGGCTGGAAATAAGACTTGATCGAATAGAATAGATTATACCACTCGACATCATATGGTAACAATAGTTCTATAGTTTTTACGTATCATTATCTTTTACGTATATGTATTCAAATGTCACATGATTTTAACGATACAAGGTGATCAAGCAAGGCATGATTTTATATTAGGCTTTCATTTATATATACATACGTCGAATACTAATGCATGAAAACAATAGAAGTCGAATACCTTTGAGACGATATCGAAACGGATCAAGGGGGAACTGAGAGAACCAAATACTAAAACCCTTTTCGACTTAACATCACACGATGCACACCAAATATATAAACGCCAACGATCACCAAGAGTTGCTACACATCGGCCCTCAACCTCGGAGAGAAAAATGTTTTGAAAGAGCTTAATATTATTTGTGTTTTAGTTTGTCGTATCAAGATGAAGAGGGAAAAATGAGGACCGAATATTATAGTAGAGGAAGGGGGAGCATATATAGTTTTTAGGAAAGTGGTAATTGCAATTTAATTATGATTTGATATTGTCTGATCTTATGGCGTAAATAAAGGGATGGAGTTCTTATCTTTATAATTCGTGTAGTATATATCCACAAAAGGAAGATGGTATATTTTTGTTAAGAGTTAGGGCAATTAATTGAGGAGATTGAGTCCTATAAGAATAAAGAAAACGTGTCACGTAATAGAATCAAATCTTGTATTAGCCATTTTGGTTTAGACAACAATGTGCATTAGAATTTAGATTAATAAATCTTATATTATTTTACCAAATGTATAGCACAATATACATGTATTAACTTAGGGATATCCAAATAATAATTAAATTATTAAAACTTTAAATTCAAACTTTAGGGTGTTATAAAAATGAACCGTTTTTAGGGGGTCATTTTAGCCCGAATTCGAATTTATTTGATCAAATATTGCCCTAAATCGTTCATTTTGTCATTTTAGGTACTTTTGGAGTGAATTCTGGAAAAGGAAGCATTTTGGACGTGTTTGGAGCATAAAAATGAAGAAAACGGCAAAGTCTTAATTTTCCTTGCTGAGAACAGTACCTGACGGCGTCAAGAGTTCTCAAGTGACGGCGTCAAGAGTAATACAAGAGGTGGAAGTGGGTAAAGCCCGTGATGATCCAGAAGAGTTTTGCACTATGGACATGACAGCGTCACCATAGGCCGTCATGGTCCAAATAAGAGTGGCGGCCCAAAGTAGAATTGCACATGACGGCGTCAAAAGTGGATCTAGGCAATCCGATTTCATTATGGGCGGCGAGTTGACGGCGTCAGAATTTCCTTCTTGACGCCGTCACCCTGTAAAATCTATATATAGTTTTGAAATTTTCATTCATTAAAGAGGAACAAGTAGGGTGTTACTTTGGAGAGAAACCCTAGTCTGAATATTACAGCTTTTTCAACGGTTTTTACCTTTGAAACCTTTCATGTTCAATTGAGATAAGTACTCTTTCAATTCATTCAATATGTCTATGTGTTGTTTGAATATATCTTACACTTGTCTTGAATTTAACATGCTTGGCTAGATCTCTTGTGTGTTTGCTTAGATGTAGTGAAACCTAGATGTTAATTATGGGTTGATTGTTTGTTTATAGTTGTTACGGATGATTGTATTCGATGTTAGGCTTAAGAAAACTGGCAGACTTCCATTGGTAACATGCTTGAATGTCTTAAGAAACATGATCAGAGGTGTACTATGATTTTTGGTTGTATTTAATGCGTATGAGAATTCTAATGATCCTATATTAGGAGCTTCTAACGGCTCGACATAGGAGTGAAGTAGGATCCTATAGAGTTAGGGAATATTGTACACGGCCCTACGACTAGTATTAAGGAATACGACCCGTCATCCATGCAATTGTAACAAACTATCAACCTGTAAAAGATATCTAGGGAGTAATGAAACCTAAGTAAACACAACTCTCCCTATTATTGTTCACACCACTAGTTTAATTAGATTTCATTTCATTTTTGTTATTTTATTTTGATTGCATCTTAGTTATTGGGTTAGTTGATTAGCAACTAATTCCGCCCACTCTTCCAAAACCCGAGATTTTATTTGCTTTTATAAAAACATAAAAAAACAAAAAGAATCATCCCTCACCTCTAGACCTAGTTTTTAGGCTTTCTAATCCTAGCGACACTATTCCTGAGTTGAACGATCAATCCCCCGGTACTTGTCACTATACTATACTACAACGATCAGGTACACTGCTTGGTGGGGGTTGAAAGCTTCTCGAGATCCCTCGAGAGGTAAAGCCTGGTGCGATTCCCACGTATCAAGTTTTTGGCGCCGCAGCCCGGAGAATAGTTATTGTCTAGGTTATGATTTCTTTTTATTATGTCTACTTGCTAGATTCCTTTCTAGTAAGATTTTATTTTTATTTTTAGGATTTTCTTTAGTCTATCTTATTTCTTCGTGTCTTTGTTAGTAAATTAAATTCATTAACTATTCCATTGACCATTTTGGAAAACGCGAATCCACCCCTTTCTCCTAGAGAAGTGGCTTTGTTGCGTGAACAAATTGAGAATGAGATTAGGGAACTTAGGGAGCTTAATAGGTTGATTAATGTTGAGCTCGACTATGCATTTAGTGACCTAGCGACCGCCTTGTATTCAAATAAGGACGTAGGAACTAAAGATTTTGAGGATGTTGTTGAGGAACTTGAGGAAGGGGAGATAGATCCAAAGCTAGATGACTATTTCAATCTATACCCCACTAAGGAGGAGATTGTGTATTATAATAATCTTATTGATAACCCTCGACCTCCTTTCATTAGAATTGAATCTAAGATAAAGAGAGGCGATCCTAAGAATGCTAAGATACCATGTATGATTGGGTATAAACACATTGACAATGCTTACATTGGTTCTAATTCCCCAATCAAAATTATGTCCTCAAGTGTCTATAACGATATTGTGAAAACAAGACTTGGACCTAGGAGAGATCCCAAATACCCCGGTGGAGTTTGTAACTTTGTCGGGAGAATTAAAGGTCTACATGTCTTTGTTGGGAATTTTACTTATATCACTGACTATATGGTTGTTGAAGACCTAGCTAGTGTTATTGATTGTCGCTTATCCCAAGTTGTGTTTGGTAAACCATTTGTTGAAGAGTCCAAGTTCGAATATGATGAGATAGAAGGGACAATCTGATTTGCTAGTGACATCGATAGGATCACTTATAGGATGCCCAATAGAATGAAAGAATTTCGTTTTGTGCCTCGATTTGACATGGATAACATTGGTGCTTTTGAGGACATCAATGAAGAGGATAAGAAAAAGGGCATGAACTATGTATGGGAGAAGAAGAGCCTTTTCTACAAAGATTGCTTGACTCTAGGACCGAAATATAAAGTTGATAAGGAATTCGCCAATAGGATTATAGGAGCAATTGAGAAAAAGGTGGTTGGCCTCTATAAAGAACATTTACAATCAGAGAATGAGACCAACGATGAGGTCACGTAATTGCCCATGACCTTGAGTCTAGCTACAAGACTCGTAAAATATAGAAAAGCGCTTCTTGGGAGGCAACCTATGTTTTGTGTGATTTTTATTTGTTTGATTGTTATTTGTTTCTGTATGCGTGTCTTATTTTTATTGTTGGTAGATCATGTTTTCAAACTAAAATTGTGAAAATGCTTTATTTTGTCATTTAACATCGTCTTAACTTCATACAAAGGTATTTCGCGAAAGATAAGTGTAAGGGGAAACCCCAAATATGTTTTTAAGAAATGAAATTGATCATGATTCTCCACAATATTAAATGGACATGTGTACTAGTATTTGTTAGAGTCAAATGCTTGTATCGAGTCATAATGATGTTTTGCAGGAATTTCCAGGAAGTAGGACATAAGTTTTTCCAGAAACTTAACGTAAAGATTTCTGCAGGTCACTTCTGACGGCGTCAGGAATTAATTCCTGACGGCGTCATGTGTAAAATTCTGGAAATTTTGCTAGTTTTGTTTTTCTAACGGAGTCTTGAAGTTTTTGTTAATTCTTTAGTTTTATAAACTCCATGAAATCTGCAAACATTCATTCCACAAGCATTATATCTTACATTGCTTTCTATGAATTGTTAGTATATATAGATTGCCGCCGATTTTACGCGAGGTTGCCTTGTTTGTTTTCTTAGGTTTAACAGGTTATGTATGACAAGAAGATGATTTATTTTTCTGGAAGGGAAGCTTTGAATGTTCATTTTCTTGGAGGAAGATCTAACCTTGTTACCACACTATCCACACCGAACAAATCAGGGGAGTATTTGATTTCATTCTTTTACCTATTTCACTTTTACATTCTTTAATTGAACATTGGGGACAATGTTTATCCTAAGTGTAAGGGGAGGGTAAATGATGATACCTTATAGGATACAATTGCATTTGAGTTTGTTTGTTTGATGGTAGGTGTGTAATAAAACTATGAGAAATACTTGTTAGTGTAATTTTAGCGCCAAATTTAAAATTTTTTACAACATTCAGGAGTGAAACTTTAGCCTTAGCAAGCTTCTCATGGATAGGAGTCGTATGACTAGCACAAAACAGTACCATTCAGAAAAATTTTCCACCCAAATATGTGAGGTTCGCCTTTAGATTTGATAGGAAAAGCATTTACTATTAGTGCTTATGAGTGTACCGGTAGCATTTAGATTCTAGAACTTGCGTTAGTGATGCATCCCGAGACCGCTAGTGAGACTACATTCGTGTAGTAGGATTTACTACATGATAAGAGGCATTAGGATCACCCTTGTGTTAAACCCGTATCATAATTACTTGACTATTTAAGTCATATTACTTGGCTAGTAAAGTCAATTAATTTTTCCCACACCTTAGCGTTGTACTCATTTTTAGAAACCCCTAGTACACCCCTCGAGCCTATCTTTTCGTTTCTAACTTTAAGCATCTTACTTAAAGGAAGAATTTGTTACAACCCACTTAAATGTACACCCAAATCGCCTTAGCCTTTCATATATGCACTCATCTTTAGTGCATTATTGTTATCTGTTTAAACCCTTAGTTAATTATCTAATTGATTACATGGTTGCTAAGTCGAGTCATATCCTTGTACATATTGTTTTGGGACTATTGGGACTCATGGGTAAAGTACTTATGTTATGAAGTAATGGGGAAGAACATCATACATTACCCCCATATGTGCGTTAATCTAAAAAGTACTCCAAGTGTTTTGATTATCTTAATTCGAGTTATTAGATTAGTTTATTGTAAAGTATTTAAAAATTCAAGTGTAAGGGGAATGTACATTCCTTATGATGTATTATTTTGGATGGTAGGGCAAGAGTGTATGCAAAAAAAAAAAAAAAATCGAAAAATCCCGTTTCATTCTATGTTTATTTTATGTTTTTGGTTATTTTTGATTTATTAGCTTAAGACGAGTCTAGTCTTGGCTTAGCAAGGCCATATTGTACATGTAATTGACCAAGACGATTAACTCGCCACCAAAAAAGATTGCCTTTATCCAACAAAATCGTGTATTCCATATCCCTACACCTAACGTTATAACCCTTTAAAAGACCTCTTTGATAGTTTATCCTAGGTGCTTACGCCATGTGGTGGAGGTTTGATTCTTTCCCAAGCCTATGGTAATCTATTTTGCTATGACAGGTAGTGAGAGATGTTTTCCATTTCCATATTGTGATATGTACTTTATTACACCCGAGAGATGTGAGTATCTAAACACTATTTGTGAGGTGCTAGTATATGACCTCCGTGCTTGTCTTTGGTCTTTAGTGGAATGATTATTTGTTGTAATTACTTTTATATTAGTGTTAAATGACCTCTAACTTGTATTTTGATTAGAATAAAAGCGCATTTGCTTGAGGACAAGCAAATCTCAATTGTAAGGGTATTTGATGAGGCGAAAAATGAACCATTTTTAGGGGGTCATTTTAGCCCGAATTCGAATTTATTTGATCAAATATTGCCCTAAATCGTTCCTTTTGTCGTTTTAGGTACTTTTGGAGTGAATTCTGGAAAAGAAAGCATTTTGGACGTTTGTGGAGCATAAAAGTGAAGAAAACTGCAAAGTAATTTGGAAACATTTAATTCTCTATAACTCTAGCTCTGATGCCAATCTGTAACACCCCCAAATTTAAGTTTGTAGCAGCGGAAAAGTAATTTGGGTGTTACGGGGAGGATCGAAGTTATAATCTCATAAAACGGCTTAAAAGAAGCGTTTTGGAAGTTATTTGTCATTCAAATAATATTTTTGATAAAAGATGAACCATTTGATTTAAAATCTTATTAAGAGATATAAAGGCTTGAAAGAATGACATATTTGATTTTTACACCATTTTAATTTATCAGAGTAATAAATGCCCGCTCCATGTCTTGTCCTGCTCCGTTAAATTACCTGAGATACACATGCTTAAAAGTGTCAACACAAAGGTTGGTGAGTTCATAGAGTTTTATGGAAAACCATTTATTTCAATAGATTTCAGGAATATTTGATAATGATAAATACAAACAGTGATAAAACAAGTATTGAGTGATGTTGATTATAATCACAGATAAATCATATAGATATTCAATCAAATTCAAATAAAGAATCAATAATCCTAACACGAGATGGAAACTCATGATGCTAATTTAATGAGATATACAATTCAAGTTTGGTCAAATTCCTATACAGCTGTATCTAAATATATGTTGAAAACATACATTCCCTCATGGATATTGCACCAAGCCTCATGACACGCAAAACGTTAACAAAAGAGGTGATTTATCAAGTCAATGATAAATTTTGCCCTCTTATAATAGGTGATTTGCCAATTTCTATTTTTATTCAAATATAGTGTATCACGACTAATACGACTAATCATATGCATATGGCATTCCGTCAAGTATTAGTGGGATAGGAGGTCAATTCTTAACAGGTTTCGAAGCTGTTCACTATATTCGCGCTCACATAACAGTGATTAATGGCTCATGATTGAGGGACTTTATGGCGATGAAGGTAACTTAGGCAATATCAAGGTAATAATGTAACTAGAGTATTTATGCTCTTCCTAGCAATTATTTCTGTTGAACATAGAAATGTCATATAGAGATAATGGAATCATTCAGGATAGTATAGTATAGTCAAGTGTCATGCCACAATAATCACTTTGGAAATATTATCATCTGAGTATCAGTATTTCAGTTAAGTATTTCGCCAGTAACATATATATATCACATGCCACAATAATCAGTTTGGAAACATTATCATTTGAGTATCAGTATTTCAGTTAAGTATTTTGCCAATAACATATATATATCACATCTTAATTCATAAAGTTATTAAAGTATATGTAAGCATGTATCTCCCCCAATGAGTTAAAAACAAGTATTGGAAATGGGGCTATGACTCACCTGGATGGATACGGGAATGATGAAAAGTAAAGTTGGATGAGATTATGAGAATGATTATGGAAACGTCTTTGATACAGAACCTGATAAATAAATTTATCTGAGAATCTAACCAAATACTATTTGGTAAATGAATAACGATTAATCGTTATGATGAAAAGATGATATGCGAATGAAATTATTATGTTTATAATAGTATGACGAGATATGCTATTATTGCTAAAGTTTTCCTTATTTAACAATGATGATAATAATACATAAAGATATTTAGTTAAAATGTCGTTATATATATTATTAACGTAAAAATAACTAATATATAAATAAAATGTAATGAAAATGCATATGACGTGATGGGGTGACGTAAAATAGAAAATAAAATAAGAATATCAAATATAATATGTTGGTCCTTGTCCTTTTCCAGTTTTTACACTTTTTATACTAACGGCGTTAGCGTTACACCGTTAGTCCTTATTTATAATAATTGTATTTATAGTCCACTACTTGTCCAAAATAACTTTCTGAGCTTGAAATATTAATTATTATCAATTTCTACCGTAATGTTTCTGTTTTTACAGTTTCCGTCCAAGTTTTTAAAGGTTGGCAGTTTTAGTCCTTTAATGTGAAAATGCGTTACAAGTTTAGTCCTTTTTACACCAAATTATGGGAAAATTTTATATAAAACTTTTCGAGGCTTATTTTGGGATTTAAAAGCTTATTTCAACTGCTTATTTGCTAAAAGAGCTTATTTTTTATATAAATGGGCCAATTAACGCATGCTAACAAGGCCCGTTAGGAAAATTTGAGGCGAGGGCATGAAAATAGTTTTGGGCCTGGACTTGGGCTATTTTTGTGATTCTAAAACTGTTTCATATAGGCCTGGTGGACTGTTTTATTGCAAAGTCTTATTGGGCTCAATACAAGCCCAATCGAGAGTTTTGTTATTTGCCGAAAATGAATTATAAAAATTTACTAGTTAATGTAGTTTACTTTGAGCTTATTTGAACGATCATATGAGCTTATGAGGAAAAGTTTAAAATACGATACATGTAGTTTGGTAGGTGGTCTATTGAGTGTTGTAAAAATATAGTATGCTTGTTAAACAAATTTTCGAAATATACGCTCATTTCTTAGGCTGTTGGAACGTTTGTATATATATTCAAAAGTTGTAGTAATATTTTCTAAGTGTTTACAGTATTTTAACAATGGATACCCGGTTTAGATTTTTGCTTGTATGATGCATGAAACAAGAAAATAAAAGTGAAATGAGTGTGTATCGTGACTCCTAGGCCTTCCACAAGGGAGGCTAGTCACTTTTAGTGTTCTATACGTGAGGGTGTACGTTGAAAAATAAGCAAAGTATATATATACGTTCGAACATAAATATATGTGATGCATGAAAATGAAATAACGCTCGAAATGAAGGGGAATAGATTCAAGGTAACTTACTACGCCTCTAGGGTGGTAGAGAGTCGAAAGTGACGAAGGAAATGCAATAAAAATCCCACGTTAGCTTATTAATCCAAGAACGACTTATAAATATAAGCTCGATACAACTCAAAAGTTTATAAACTTGTGCATGAGTTGTTCCTGGTCCTTCATTAACGTTTTTGCATGTGAATAAGAGTTGAAAGAGAGTATTGAATGAATGAAGGAAGTTGGTGAATGAAGAGTAATTATATAAAGAGTTTAGGATACGTATTGGTTTCAATAATGCAAGGAATAGGAAACACTATGCATTGTCAGTAAAATAATCGAAGGTGGATTGTTTCGTATCCATTCCATGACTTTAAGAAGCATGTGTAAGATTAAAATAAAGGTACATGTCCTTGTGATAGATATGCATGTCGACAACCATTTCTATTGTGAACAAATGGAGAATTCGTGTAGCACTTGGCTTTCTAGCGGATGAAACATGTTTAATAATATGAAAACATGATGAAATAATTTTTAGGATCAAGTAGAAACAATCCGGGTTTAAAACGGTTGAGTTTTGAATTTATTATATATCGATTGGGTTGGATTTTGGCCAAACACTTTGCCTCTATTAAACGTATCAAACGTTCATTTTAGAAGCTAAAATTTGGCATACTAATTCTTTGGCGGGTAGACAATTAGGAGGTATAAAAATATGGACATGTTACGTTTAAGATTTGAAAGAAAACGAGGCGATTTGGGATGGGATAACTCGACTGGAAATGAAAAATAAAAAGAAGTTGGGCTTTTGTGATGGGCTGGTGAACAGTGCTTGTCGTGTGGGTTTGGGCTGAAATAATTAAGGGCCCGATTAGTTGTAATTAATATTAAGTAGGATTAGTGATGTTATTTAGTTTTCGTTAAACGTGTCGAGAACTTGTTTCGTCATTTGGTGAATTCTATGATATCGTAATCGTGACCATTTAATATATTAAGAAAAATTCCAAATTTTTCTGTAAAAATGATGATTAAAATAATGACAGAGATTAATATATAATTAAACGTTTGTTAACTATATGAATTTTTGCGAAGTTTTACACTCATCTTCATTCTCATTAGAAGTTTCTTTAGTATTATCACCTGCAAATGAATTAGGAGAAAAAGAAGGTACAACAATGGTTTGTTCATCTTGCTCAGATTCACTATCTGAATCATCATCCAGGGTACCTGCATTGTTAGTGGGAGACTTTTGTGTACCTGCAGAGTGGTTATGAACTACTACAAAAAAATTCATAGATACCGGTTAGAATGATTCATGGAGATTGGTTTTCGAACCACTCTCTGTGAGGGGGTATCTCTTTGACCAAAACACATAGAAATTGGTTTTGTAACCGATCTCTATTCCGAAGACCGAGACTGGTTTTTTTTAGTAAAAACCAATTTCTTTTATAGAGTTCAACAAGTACGAAAAGCAATATTTACATCAAAAATTCTTCGAAAGATCGTTTGATCAGGAATCTGGCAATGTTCCATCAAAATAAATTCATTGCATTGTGTATATATACCAATATATTTGTACTTTTTCATTATATACAAATGTAACCAATTGTAAGATCTAATTAGCTATCATAACATCCAAAAGTAAATAAATCCATTTACTCAAATGTTACAATTCAATACAATAACATCTTTGCAAAGATTATAAAACAAATTCAAATACAAAATCAATCTTGAAATTCAAGTAGCTATGTCCATATATCTTTTTAGGGACGTGAACACCAAAACAGCTGCGTGACTGATGGTTCCAAAAACCACTTCGACTCGTCAAATGACAATGAGTTAAGTGCCCAACCTATATACAAGTCAATAAATGTCATGAACAATAAGCAACGATTTAATTGTTGTGATTTTGTAAGCTAAAAAACAAGAACTTACCAATGGCATCTTAAACAGCCGTGGATTACCTTTTGGCTTCATTTTTCTATATGTCCAAGCACGATCCAATTGTTATGGCTGCCGCAAGATCATTACATCTGCGTACAACAACTCGACAAGTGAATAAACTAAGTTCTATAATATAAATGACATGTTATTTTAGTTGTCGCAAAAACTTATCTAAATAATCTACTAAAGTTCTCAAACATGGCTACTACAGTAACTTGATATTGTACATTAACAAAAGAAAGGTATCCTCACACCTATAGGCGGAGCTACATGAGGACCAGAAAGGGTCCCGGACCCCCTAGGCCTAAGTCCGTTAATGTAATTATTTGCGATTTCAGGTGTGAAAAAAAAAAAAAAAAAATCCATCTTGGCCCTCCTATCTAATGTTTTTCGGGAAAAAGTTTTGTTTCAGCCCTCCCACAAAATTTTTTCTAGCTTCGCCACTAGTCACACCTCTTGATATTACAGAAGCCACACCAAAATAATTAGAAAACAAGAATAAACAATCGCAGTTAATTAGGAAGCGTGACTTGTTTAACAACAAACCTTACATGCCCCTTTATTGTTAACCTAAATTCTTGCCTCTAACTTTTTTACGCATTCACCGATGCCCATACCACTCGAGAAATGAGTAGCTCGTATCCGATCCTCACGCCAATTCAATAAATCTGTCACTTTAAAAAGATTTGCTATAAGTATACCAATTCCCATTTACTTATCTTGAAGAGCGAGTATTTAAATAAACAAAAAATTACTTGCTACAACATTCATATATAATTCATAATTTGTACCAAAGAGCGAAGTATAATCAATTCGTAAATTAAACACATGGTGAGTAATGAAAGCATACTCGTAAGTACAAAAATTTCCCGGCATGATTTATGAAATTAAAGATCTAGAACTAAAAAAACTCAACTTTTAATTTCGTGCGGTCCTATGGAAGAACATCACAGACAGGAGGCGGCTGAAAATTAAAAAGTTACCTAGGGTTAATTGATAATTTTTTAGAGGGGAATAACAAATATGAAAAATTGATAAATGGGGGAGTTAGAAGTTAGACCAAGACTACCTAATGGCCCACGTATATGTGTCTAAAATGATAATTAAGTTCAAGTACTCAGCGGAAGTAATAAGTATTTTATTATTATTATTATTATTTTTATAATTGAAATTTGCATTCACATTTCAATGAGAAAAGAAAACGGAGTATCTAAAGTATTCATTTACACCATACTAATAATGTACAATTTTTCAACATTGCTAGAATAAAACGTCATACATAATAATGATGCGTGTGTGCATTCTAGTTTAGATAAAAATATGACGAATATGACAGTACTCCCGATAGGTAGGTGTGCAAGAACAAACGAGTCATCATAAACAATGGATAAAAAAAGAGAGTAAAGAAGACGATTGTTAACTAAAGTACCGATGTCTTTTTAAAACAGCTGTTGTCTTTTACTATTTCTATGCTTATTTTAGTATTGACACTGGTCTGTTCGAGAAAGACCAATATTTATGTTTGTTGTGCACCTGACTTTTTTTTAACACAGGAACCAGTTTTTTCAAAACCGGTATCTATTAGGAGGTCTTTATGGCCTTTTGTGTAGTAGTGTATATCAAGTATAGTCCAAGTGATCAGTTAAGTAATCCAGGTCAAAATACCAAACATGACATTGTCCTTGAACATTAGGCTTATCTTCTAGGAATCTCAGGTTAAGAGTCTCCTCAATCTTTTTAGCATTTAAATTGTAAACCCTATAAGTCTTACTATGAGCTGAATAACCCACAATATACCCCTCATCAGCTTTCCCATCAAATTTTCCCAATGAATCACTAGTGTTCAAAATGGTTACTTGATAACCAAAAGGTTTGAGGTAATGAATATCAGAAACTTTCCCAGTGAGAAGTTCATAAGGTATCTTAAAATGAGGTCTAGTGATGGATACCCTGTTCAAAACATAACAAGCAGTGCTTACTGCTGCAGTCCAGAACATAGTGGGTAATTTAGAGTCTGCTAGCATAGATCTTGCTGTCTCTATTAAGGTCCTATTCTTTCTTTCAGCAACCCCATTTTGTTGTGGGGTTCTTGGATTTCTATAGTCCCTTTTTATCCCTTTAGACTGACAGAGTTCTATTAAGACAACATTTTTTAACTCTGTCCCATTATCACACTTAATGCCTTTAACCTTTTTGTTTAGCTGGTTTTCAATAAGGGTAATGAATTCTTTTAAAATTGGAGATGTTTCATCTTTAGTTTTCAAAAAGAATACCCAACAAAACCTGCTATAGTCATCGGTGATTACCAGGCAGAAGTACTTATGATCATTACTTCTGATTTGAGTTGGACCAAAAAGATCCATGTGCAGCAACTGAAGAGGTTCTGAGATAGTGCTCACAGCTGTAATGGCTTTGTATGGGGCTCTGTGTTGCTTTCCTTTGTTACAGGCAACACAGTTATGTTCATTGGTGAAGACTATTGAAGGAAGTCCATGAACAAGACCAAGTTTAGAAAGCTTGTTGATGGTCTTGAAATTCACATGAGCCATTCTTCTATGCCATCTTGTAGACTCATCCAGGGTTGCTTTAGCCACCAAACATGTTAGATCACCTTCAGGTTGGACATCATTCAAATTGAATGTGTATAAATTGTTGTTTTTGGGAACTCTTAGCAGAATGGTTGTATCTTCTGGAAGTTTGAAGTCTTTAGAGAGCACAAGACATTCATCCTCAGAGAAGAAGACTTTATTCTTGGTGTCACATATTTGTGATACTGAGAACAAGTTGAAATGTTGCAGTTCCTTCACATAGTATACATTCTCAAAATCCAACAAATGTGTTCTGATGGTGCCTTTCCCAGTGATTCTACCATCTCCTCCACCAAAAGTCACATTGCCTCCTCCTTCTATGGGTACAAAATCATGCATCTTATCCTTGTTACCTGACATGCTCCTGGAGCAACCACTATCTACTATTCCTAATTCTTTACTTTTCAGAGGATGATTCTACAACAACAAAAAAAATATATATACAAAATGTTAGTACACACTGGAGACTCAAGTCATTGCTGACTTGAGCCTGCCTTGTGGATCAAAAGAGTTAGGCCATGGAGATGCATAAGATCCACCATTGTTCTTGGACCGTCTTTGAAAATTAGGTCCCTTCTTGGTCCAAGAACAACCTACTGAGGGCTTCATAGCAGTATCCCAATATCCTCTACCAACATACATTGAGTCAAAATATCTAGGCCAATAACCATTTTGAAACTAACAACTAGTTGGTTTCACATATGGTCTAGCAACATATCTTCTCCAAGGAGAAGGTTTATCAGCAGAATTGTGCTTGTTGGTTTATGAGTTGCTTGTGGAACAAAAGATGGTATATCATTAACATTTTTCCACATGGGTCTAGGTTTCTTTTGACTAGCACACACACCCATTCTTTGCTCGTGAAAATTACAATCCTTAATCAAATGAAATTTACTTCCACACACAAAACATTTCTTCTTTTTAGAAGATTTATTCAAAGTGAAAGATGTTCCATTACATGCAAAAGCATTCAAACCACAAACATTAATAGAATTGTTTTTGACAGAATTAAAAACATTGTTTTGCAAAGAATTAAAAGACAAGTCTTCAGAGGAAACTGTCTTGGGTGAGGTATTAGGAAGGTCTGACTTTTCAATTGAATCACAACTGGTATATGTAGTAGACCCTTGGTCAGAGGACTTGTCACTGTCAGAACAAGAGACAAAGTCAGTAGATTTAGAATCAGGGTCTGGCAAGTCACTTGACTTTTTGCCATAAAGATGGTGTGATCCATCAAAGTCTATTGTGATTGAAAGGTCAATGGGCATATGTTCTCCTCTAATAGGTCCAGGTACAGCATGTAATTCTCCTTCTTTTACATAATTAGCTAATCCTGCTGGTGTAGATTTACCCAGATCATTCCTAGCTTCTAAACCAACATACTTCTTAAAACCTAAACCTATTCCAGAGTTTACAGATTGACTACCATAGAGTAAGCTAGCTAAATTGTCACCTGATATTAACCATGTTTTGTGTCTAGCTACTTCTTCATCTAGTTTCTCTTTAAGCACTTGGTTTTCTGAAACTACATTAGCTTTTTCTTTCTCGGTACACCTTAATTCAATCTTAGTACATTCTAATTCACTTTCTAACACCCTTATCTTTTCATCATAAGCAAGCTGATTCTTTTGAAACCAAATTTTTTGTCTTTCTAAAGTTTTTAAGCCTGTTTATAAGCCTCAACTTCTACATAACATTCATTATATTTAGGTTTCAATTCATCATAAGCTTCCTTAAGTTCATTATATCTTTCACTACAACCAAAAACACAGTTATGTACCTGAGAGATGCCCATCAAGGCAACTTGATCATGCTGTGTTAGTAATGTTTATGTAATCACAAACACACTAATAGAAAAGTCTCTATTACTTGTATTCTAAAGCGGAAATCAAACACAAGTATAAACACAGAATACTAAGAATGCTTTGATCCTCTATGGATCTTTGAAATAATACTAAAACTTGTTTTTCGAACGTGTAACTAATACATAATTGATGAGTGCTCAAACACTCATCATTTTTGTCGAATTTAAACTGCCAAAACATACAAAAACAATCAAAAAGATATCAAAATACTTAAATTATCCCAGGGTTTGTGTTTTATGTGTTTTAAATGCAAAATGTGCAAAAACAAAGGAAAAACGTACAAAGTTTGCAATATTGGCAGTTTCAGTCCCCTAAGTTTCAAAACTTGTCAAAATTAGTCCCTATGCATTTGTTTTGAAAGGAAAAGTCAACCCAAGGTTTTGAAAGTCAAAAATCATAAAAAATTACACTTGGGTAATAAGTTTTCCAAAATTACAAGTTTGGTCCCTGAGAATTCAAAAATGGCAAAATAGGTCCCTGGAAAATTTTGAAAATTGGAAAATGGCAAAAATGGTTTTTGGACTTTGGATTTATAACATTTTTGGTCCTTGGAAGCAATTTGGAAAACTACAAAATCAGTCCTTGAGTTTTGGGAAATTACAAAAATGGTCCTTGTTACACTAATAACCAACCGGACCCTTATTATTATTTCCAAAACAAATCCAAACCTAAAACCAAAACAAATCCAAATCCAATAAACTCCTAGGCCCACTAAACCCCCAGCCCATTTCCCTTTTTAATAAAAAACCAAGCAGGGACAAACGGTCAAAGGGTCAAACCCACCCTTGACCGTCTTCTTCTCCCAACACCCAACGCAAAACCAGGGTATTATGTCCCCCCTCCTCTCACCTTTTTCCAACCATTAGCCACCCCAATTAATACTCCCCACCAAACTATCCCACCACAATAAATTCCCACAACAACCCTCGCCTAACCCACTCAGATTGCCCCACTATTCTTTTGGCGGGAAAACATCAATGAATGGCTAGGATGGATCAAAACCTAATTGGATGGCTGGGATATGGTCAAGGGTCAACACAAAGTCTATTGGGACACTCAGAATTCAAATGGAAGCCATGTGGGAAGACCTAGGGATTTATTTTAGCTCGTATTATATATTAAGCTCATAGAAGCCTTATAATGTGTGTAATATTGTAGTAGTAGCTTTAGAAATGTTGTAATTTACTTTTGTAACTCAGTTTTACATTAATGAAAGCAAGGCATTAAGTTAATTCTCATTTTCAATTTTCAAGTTCAATTCAAATTTCTCAAGTATTAATTTAAGGTTCTAATGTGTGTTTAACCTATTCATAAGCTCATGTAAACTCAGAAAGCAACTTTTTAAGAGCTTTTCAAGCTTGTGCTAATTCCCTAAACCTAGTTTCAATAAATACTAAAAAATTAAGAAAAATATAAATAAAATAAAAAAGTAGTGATCAAAGGTTGAAGAAAGCATGGAGCACTGTGAATCATGGATGGCAGTGGGTTAGGGACTTGTGGAAGTCATTAGGATTGGTATTGGTCTTGTGGTTCTTGGTCTGCCAAGCTTGGAAGGCTTTGTAAGCTCAAAACTTCATCTCTTTAGTAATAAGTAGTATTAGCAGTTTATTTGTGTTTTTCTTAGTTAATTATTAGTAATTAGATTAGTTGTAATCATTTGGTTGAATTTTATACTTGTTTGAATCAATTTTCATCATAAGCTGTTTTTAAAGGGGTGTTTGGTTGTAATCTGTTTGTAGTGTTCCACTTGCTTCATTGTTCAATTCTGTGTTTCATTAAGTTGCTTGGGTGGATAAAGGCTCAGGGAAACCATTTTCTTGTTCACAAATACAACCAAAGTCAAAATCACAAGAGAATTATCACCACAGTTAACTGTGGTGACAGTTGAATCCCAAAACAAATCAAATCCTTTCATAAGTTTGTATTACAACTTAATTTGGTCATATTATATCTTAACTAAACATATTTAGTCATTAAATCAGCAATCAAAGTTCATAAAAGTCAAATCTCAAAGTTTTATAAAAAGTCAAAAGTGCGAGTGTCAGATTTTTCCCAATATGGGATGAATTTTCTTGATTTTTGTGGGTGGTTTTAGGTTCTGAAACTTGTTGTGCTCATAGTCTGCCAGCAAAACTGGTGATTTCCACACTTGTTGCATTTTTGTAATTTTTTCTTATTGACCAAATTGCTCTTGGAAGACACTTGCAGGGCAAGGTTGTTGCCTTGTGCACCAGCAATTCAGTCATACCACCAACTTTGGTGGTTCATTGTGACCAACTCAGTGGGTCCCACTGACCCAACTTGGTGTCATTCAAACCCCCTCCTACCAGGGTTGGTGTTTTGACAACTTATTTGACCATTGGACCTGTGGACCCCACCTAGAATTGCACCCAAAGGTTGTCCCTTTTCTGTCTCAGAAACAAAACAAGCAAAGTGCTTATTCTGGATTTGTAGCTTATTCAATTAGCTTATTTGTGTGAAACTTGTTTAGACTTGTTCATAATACTCATTTGCATCTGTTTTTACCAAGGTGGACCCCACATAAGTTCATTTGAGCTTAATTTCACCGTTGGTCAAAGATAGTCAACTGTCAAGGGTTTAAGCACTTGAAGTGCTTATTTTCTTGGTCTCAGCCAAACCCACTTCACAAAAGTTGCTTAAAATCTTATAATAAGCAGTTTTGAAAAAGAAAATTCCAAATAAGCCCAACTTAATAGAAGTGATAGCTTCTATTTAAGCCAATTGGCTTATTCTTCAGCTTATTATTAAGCAATTTCCATTTTTATAATTTTCCTAGGCTTCTGGTGTGGAAAAATAATTTCTGTAATTTTTTCAGATTTTTCTTACATAATTTAGTATTTTTCTTAATTTAAAGTAGTCTTTAGTAATTATTAAATAGATAATAATTAATAATAATTATTTAGAAAATCAGAAAATTATAAATTAAATTTTAAAATTAGTTTTTAGTTATTTTTAATTTTTTCAAATTTTATTTTCAATTTTCTAGTGTAATTTAATAATTAATTAGAATTTAGGGTAATTTAAGTAATTAAAAAGTAATTAATAATTAGTTAATAATTAGTAATAATTAATTAAAAAGTCTTAAAAATATATTTTCATTTCTAAAATTAGTTTTATAGTATTTTAGATTTTTCTAAGTTTAATTTTTATTTTTCCAAGTTAATTTCATATTTATTTGTATTTTAGGTTAATTTAGTTAATTAAAAATAATTAGGAAATTAGTATTTAATTAATAGTAATTATAAAAATAGTGTAAAAATTAGTTTTAAATTTCCAAAAATTTTATTTAATCATTTAGTTTGTAAAAATATCATTTTCATCCTCGTAGCCTTTTCAGATCACCTCGTTCACTTTTATTCCTCGTACGCTTGTCCGCGTTTTCAGCAAACGTACGGTTTTTGAGTTTTAAGTAATTTCTTCTCAATCTTAGTTCCAGTAACTAATCACATAGCTTTCCTAAGCTATTTCTATTAATAATCTCCAAATCATTCTCATAACAAACCCTTTCTGTGAATACTCACCCGATCACAAAGCACGCTCAGTCACAATTCACACCTTGTCGGGATTTAACGACCTGGTGATACCTTATATTACCCGGAGATTGTTTCTAGGCTTTTTAACTTTGTTGACCATTCTTTGGTCAATATAAGTTGACGGTTTAGCACCAATCAATTTTTGGTGCCGCTGTCGGGGAGGTGTGCGTGTTTCTACAGCGTCTTTTGAGATTAGTGGTATCTCACCTCACTCACTGTACAAATACCACCACTTGTGTAAATTTTCAAAATCAAAACACAAAAAAGTCATTAACACTTTTCCTAAAGTGTTAAAACACCAAAAAAAATTAAAAACAACAAAACATATCGTAACGTTTTCTGATTCGGTTTTCTTTTAAGGTGATTCTTAAAGAAAAACGATTTTTAGATCACGGGACGATACCAAAAATATTGTCCAAAAAGTTTTTATCCCTAGTACATGCGCACTCGTTCTTCAAGGTCCACTAGCCCATTACGTGAGCTTGTCCGGAAACCTCGAAGACCTCGTAGACGTTCTGCACCAACAGTCGGATCTGAGATCCGTACTGTTGTCACACCCACTGTTACCATGGCGGAAGACCACCCCATGTGTGAGCTTCTCCAAGCACCCATCGAGGGTTACGGAGATGCCATTGTTGTTCCAGCCATCGTGGCTGATAATTTTGAGCTCAAAACCGGGTTACTCAATCTTGTAACCTCAAGTCAATTCTACGGTTTTGAGAGGGACGATCCTCATGCTCACATTCGATGGTTCAATAAAATCACTTCGACCATCAAGTACAAAAACTTCCCGTGCGAAGCAATCAAACTTCTTCTCTTCCCATTCTCCCTGGAGGGACAAGCCCGGATTTGGCTTGAAAAACAACCTCCTAGATCTATTGAGACATGGGAAGATCTTGTGAAAAAATTTGTGAATGAATTCCTCCCACCTTCCAAGACCATGAGTCTTAAGAACGAAATCACCAAGTTCACTCAAAAATACGATGAATCTTTTGGTGAAGCGTGGGATCGTTTCAAAGAATTACTTCGCAAGTGTCCACATCATGGTTTCTCCGAGTTGATGCAACTCGATACTTTCTACAATGGCGTGAGCCAAGCTGATCAGGATTCTCTCAATGCCTCCGCGGGAGGTAATTTCTTGAGTAGAACCACAAAAGAAGCTTTACAGATCATAGAAAACAAGTCCAAGGTCCGCTCTACACGAAGCAAACCGATTGTTTCTCAAATCAATGCGGGTCCTTCTTCTTCATCTTCTGTGGGTCAATCTAGCACGGATGCTAAGCTTGACAAGCTCACTGAAGCGATCCAAGCTTTGGTTCTCGCCCAAACAAAGAAAGTTTCATTTCTACAACATCCTCCCCGTGCTGAGGTTAAAAAAGTGGAAGTCTGTGTGACTTGTGGTGGGCCGCATGCCTACTACAATTGCACAGCTACTGATGGTACTCCATATGAAGCTAATGCTGTTGTCGGGTCCCACAATCAAGGAGGCAATCAATACCGCCCTCCTATGGACCCGAACTATCGTCCTCACCATTATCCTGGACCTCCCGATTTTAATCAAAACCAAAATGTCCAAAACCATGGCCAAAATCAAAATAGAGTGAACCAAGGTTATCAAAACCAAGGTAACTTCAATCAGGGTCACGGTTTCCAAAATCAAAACCAAGGTTTCCAACACCAAAATCAAGGAAACTTTAACCGGAACCAAGGTCAGGGTAATTTCAATCCCGGGAACTTTCATGGAAACAATCACCAAAATCAAGGGAATTTCCATCATCAAAACCAAGGAAATTTCAATCACGGCCCCAATCCGAACAATCGAGCTCAAAATCTTCCTAATCCGAATCAAGCCATTGTTCCAACCGGGCCTTCATCTGATGAGTTGTTAAAGCAATTCATGAAGTTCCAAGAAGAGTTGAACAAGTTGCTGGTCAGCCAGATTTCTGACATCAAGAAGTCTTTAAATGATCGACCCTCGGGCTCAGGTACTACTTTACCGAGCAACACGATCGCTAACCCGAGGGGCGATGCTAAGGCGATCACAACACGAAGTGGTGCTTCATATGATGAACCCGCGATTCCTACTACCTCTTCTCCTTCTCCTCCAAAGGTAGTAGATCGTGAGCCTGAGGTGACAAAGGACAAGGTGCAAACTCCTAGCCCACGAAGTACAGCACACGTCCAACCTCAGGTTAATCCTGAAACCAGATGTAAGCCTGGAGTTGTCTTTGAACCACCAGAAACTCTAGGGGACAACCCAAAATCCAAAACTTCTATTCCTTATCCATCACGTCTCAATGAACAAAAGCTCCACGAAAAAGCTAATCACCAAATGGATAAATTTTTCCAAATCTTCCAAGATTTGCACTTTGATATTAGCTTCGCGGATGCTATTCTCTTGATGCCCAAGTTTGCATCGACAATCAAAAATCTGTTGAGTAATAAAGAAAAACTCTTTGAGATGGCAAGAACTCCTCTGAATGAGCACTGCTCAACAGTTCTCTTGAAAAAGCTTCCTGAAAAGCTTGGAGACCCCGGGAAATTTCTCATTCCTTGTACTTTCCCGGGTATGGTTGAATGCTTCGCCTTAGCTGATTTAGGTGCTAGCATTAACCTGATGCCATATTCTGTGTGGAAGAAACTTTCTCTTCCCGAACTCACTCCCACGTGCATGACTTTAGAGCTTGCCGATCGTTCGATTTCTCGTCCTCTTGGCATTGCCGAGGACGTATTCGTTAAAGTGGGAAAGTTCCATTTTCCGGCAGATTTTGTGATTGTTGACTTTGATGCCGATTCTAGGGTCCCTCTCATTCTTGGGAGGGGATTCCTTAGAACTGGGCGCGCTCTTATCGATGTATTTGAGCATGAGATCACATTACATGTTGGATCGGAAGCCGTCACCTTCAACCTAAATCAAACTTCGAGATACTCCTCCAATTATGACTGTGAATCGGTGAGTCAAATTGATGTCATCGATGTTGCTGCTGAGGAGTATGCTCAAGAGATTTTTGGTTTCATTGATGATTCTTCGAGTGAAAATCTCACTCAATCTTCTCACCCCATCATAGCCAATTCTTCTCCTTCCCTCACTCCGTTTGAGGGAAGTGACTTCATCTTAGAAGAAATGGAGGCGTTTCTCAAAAGTGACTCGATTCCCGATGGAATCGATAACCAAGAGATTGACCTCGAGAGGGATATTCTCATACTTGAAAAATTGTTAAACGAAGATCCCTCTCCTCTTCCTGTTCTACCACAAATACTTCATAAGGAGGAAGTAAAAAATGTTGAGAAAACTGATGACTTCCCTGAGGTTGAACTTAAGGACTTGCCGCCTCATCTTGAATATGCACTTCTGAAGGGTGATGATAAATTGCCCGTCATAATTGCTAAAGACTTAAGTGTTGAGGAAAAGGCTGCTCTCATTAAGGTTTTGAAGTCACATAAACAAGCAATTGCTTGGCGACTCTCCGACGTCAAGGGCATCGACCCTGAGTTTTGTACTCACAAGATTTTAATGGAGGACGACTTCAAACCTGCAGTCCAACAACAAAGAAGGGTGAATCCAAAAATTCACGAGGTTATCAAACAAGAGGTTTTAAAACTTCTTGAAGCCGGATTGATTTACCCTATCTCGGACAGTCCTTGGGTTAGCCCGATTCATTGTGTTCCAAAAAAGGGTGGCATTACTGTTGTCACGAACGAGGAGAATGAGTTAATTCCAACTCGTTTGGTTACGGGGCGGCGTGTTTGCATTGACTATCGTAAGTTGAATGACACCACCCGTAAAGATCATTTTCCTCTGCCCTTTATGGATCAGATGCTCGAGAGATTAGCGGGGAATGAGTACTATTGCTTCCTCGATGGTTTCTCGGGTTACTTTCAGATTCCCATTGATCCGCAAGACCAGGAAAAGACCACTTTTACGTGCCCCTATGGAACTTTCGCATATAAACGTATGCCATTTGGCCTATGTAATGCTCCGGGCACGTTTCAAAGATGTATGATGGCCATTTTTTCCGACATGATCGGGAAAACTATGGAGGTCTTTATGGACGATTTTTCGGTCATTGGGAATTCGTTCCAATCATGTCTCTCCCATTTAGACAGCATGCTAAAACGTTGTGAAGACACAAAGTTATGTCTAAATTGGGAGAAGAGTCACTTTATGGTCAAGGAGGGCATTGTCCTCGGCCATAGAATTTCAAAAAACGGGATTGAGGTTGACAGAGCCAAAGTGGACGTCATTGCAAAATTGCCTCATCCCACAACTGTGAAAGGTGTTAGAAGCTTTTTGGGTCATGCCGGTTTCTATCGTAGGTTTATTCAAGATTTTTCTAAAATCGCCCGGCCTATGACCCATCTCCTCGAAAAGGATGCTCCTTTTATCTTCTCCCCCGAGTGCATCGAAGCCTTTGAAACGTTAAAGAAAAGGCTTACCGAGGCACCGATTCTTGTTGCCCCCGATTGGGACTTGCCCTTCGAACTCATGTGTGATGCTAGTGATTATGCGATAGGGGCAGTCTTGGGGCAACGCAAAACAAAACATTTTCAGCCTATACACTATGCCAACAAAACTATGACCGAGGCTCAAAGTCATTACACCACCACTGAAAAAGAACTATTAGCTGTGGTGTATGCTTTTGAAAAATTCCAGCCATACTTGATTCTGACCAAAAGCATAGTGTATACGGATCACTCGGATTTGAAGTACCTCTTTGCAAAACAAGATGCAAAGCCGAGACTCCTCCGTTGGGTTCTCCTCCTATAGGAATTTGATATCATAATTCGTGATAA
This sequence comes from Artemisia argyi, assembly GCA_030686995.1. Classification (NCBI taxonomy): domain Eukaryota; kingdom Viridiplantae; phylum Streptophyta; class Magnoliopsida; order Asterales; family Asteraceae; genus Artemisia; species Artemisia argyi. The sequence goes on along the minus strand of CM060694.1, from coordinate 54,253,480 downwards.
AAAAGGAGCTGAGAACCTAGCTGCTGATCATCTCTCCCGTCTTGAAAACCCTCACCAAGATGCTTTCGAGAAAAAGGAAATAAATGAAACATTTCCTCTCGAAACCCTCAATGCGGTTTCATTTCGTGGAGACTCGATTACCCCATGGTTTGCCGACTTTGCAAACTACCTTGTGGGTAACTTCAGTGTGAAAGGGATGTCGTCCCAACAAAAAAATAAATTTTTCAAAGATGTAAAACATTACTTCTGGGACGACCCCTACTTGTTCAAAATATGCGCGGATCAAGTCATCCGGCGGTATGTGTATGGTCAAGAAGCCACTGAAATTTTAAAGGCTTGCCATGCTGGTCCCACGGGGGGCCACCATAATCCCAACTACACCGCCAAAAAGGTGTTTGATTCCGGTTTTTATTGGCCCTCGATCTACAAGGATGCCCAAGAATTGGTCAAGTCCTGTGACGCTTGTCAACGTCACGGGAATATTTCACAAAAGAACGAAATGCCTCAAAATGCAATTCAAGTTTGTGAAATTTTTGACATCTGGGGCATCGACTTTATGGGGCCATTTCCGTCCTCTCATGGCAACAAATATATACTCGTGGCACTTGACTACTTGTCAAAATGGGTTGAAGCGAAAGCTTTACCCACAAATGATTCCCGAGTAGTTGTGAAATTCCTAAAAGCTCTTTTTGCCCGATTCGGAACTCCACGTGCTATTATTAATGATCGTGGTACGCACTTCTGTAATGACAGATTCGACAAAGTCATGCAAAAGTACGGTGTAACTCACCGTCTTTCCACTGCGTACCACCCTCAAACGAGTGGACAAGTCGAGGTTTCCAATCGGGGCATTAAAAGAATTTTAGAAAGAACCGTAGGTGAAAATCGTGCATCGTGGTCGGATAAACTAGATGATGCACTTTGGACTTTTCGTACGGCTTACAAAACACCCATTGGGTGTACGCCTTATAAACTTGTGTACGGGAAAGCGTGCCATCTTCCGATCGAGCTTGAGCACAAAGCCTATTGGGCTCTCAAGCATGCCAATTTTGACCTCAAAACGGCGGGTGATCATAGGAAAGTTCAAATGAATGAATTAAATGAACTTCGTGATCAAGCTTACGAGAACTCTTTGATCTATAAAGAAAAGACAAAGAAGATTCATAACTCAATAATCAAAAACCGCGTTTTTAACGTTGGTGATCGAGTCCTTCTTTTCAACTCTAGACTCAAGATCTTCTCGGGAAAGCTCAAAACCCGATGGACTGGTCCATTCACTATCGCTAAGGTTTATCCTTATGGCACCGTCGAATTATCTCAAAATGACGGTCCTAATTTCAAAGTGAATGGACATCGTTTAAAGCGCTACTTTGGAGAGGACATACCATCCATGGTTGTCCCGGATCTCCAAACTTTCCCCAAGGACAATTGAATTCGGGGATCGAGTCAAGCTAGCGACTTGATGAACAAAAACAATAGCACAATACGGGTTTTCACCCGTATCTCTGATTCTTTCTATTTTCTACCACCTAGTGTGGGGGAATGGCCAACCCCCCGCTGTTTGAAAAATGTATATATGTATATAAGTTTAAAAAAATTAAAAAAAAAAAAAAAAAAAAAAAAAAGATGTGTATATATAGAAATAAAGTGAAATTTGGTGTTTCCGCAGTTAGATTCGAATATTAGCTTTTTCCATTCAAAGAGTCGGCATAATAGCCGGGACTTTGAATATTGAGGACAATATTCATTTCAAAGTGTGGGGGGGAAATTCTAGCGAATTTTATCAAAATATATCTTCTAGTACCCCCGTTTTTTGCCAAAATTTTCAAAAATTTTTCACTTCAAGGGGAACGAATACATTTTAGTGGCCATTGATTATGTTTCAAAATGGGTAGAAGCACAAGCCCTTAGGACCAACGATGCTAGGGTAGTTATTCATTTTCTGAAAAAGCTGTTTGCTAGGTTCCGCATTCCTAAAGCTCTCATTAGTGATAGGGGGACCCACTTTTGCAATGCGCAAATGGAAAAGGTAATGAAAAGGTATGGAGTTTCCCACCGGTTCTCCACCGCTTATCACCCACAAACCAACGGTCAATTCGAAAACACCAACAGGGCGATTAAGAGAATATTGGAAAAGACGGTTAATTAAAACAGAAAGGATTGGTCATTTAAACTCGATGAGGCCTTATGGGCATTTCGAACGGCCTACAAGACACCTATTGGAACGACCCCGTTCCGCATGGTTTATGGCAAGGCGTCTCACCTTCCGGTGGAACTTGAACACAAGGCTTATTGGGCACTTAAGGCATGTAATTTGGATTATACGGTTGCTGGAACGAATAGGTTCTTGCAACTCCATGAGCTTGATGAGTTAAGACTAGAAGCGTATGAATCCTCTGTTACGTATAAAGAAAGGGCAAAAAGATGGCATGACCAGCGAATTAAGAAACCTAAGGAGTTCTCAGAAGGAGACAAAGTTCTATTGTATAATTCTCGGTTAAGGTTATTTCCCGGGAAACTTAAGTCTAGATGGTATGGGCCTTTGCTGGAACGAATGTGTTAATGGACGATGAAAATAGAGAGTTCACTGTCAACATACAACGCGTAAAACATTATCAAGAAAGCAGTAATGAGATGATTAGTGAGGAGGATGTAACATTTGTAGACGAGGTCACGTAATTGCCCATGACCTTGAGTCTAGCTACAAGACTCGTAAATAAAGAAAAGCGCTTCTTGGGAGACAACCCATGTTTTGTGTGTTTTTATTTGTTTGATGTTATTTGCTTCCGTATGCATGTTTTATTTTTATTGTTGGTAGATCATGTTTCAAATTAAATTGTAAAAATGCTTTATTTTATTGTTTACCTTCGTCTTAAGTTCATATAAAGGTATTTTGCAAGAGCTAAGTGTAAGGGGAAACCCCAAAATTTGTTTATAAGAACGAAAATTATCATGATTCGTCACAATATTAAATGAACATGTATATTAGTATTTGTTAGAGTCAAATGCTTGTATCGAGTCATAATGATGTTTTGCATGATTTTCCAGGAAGTAGAACATAAATTTTTCCAGAAATTTTCCGGAAACTTAACATAAAGATTTCTGCAGGTCACTTCTGATGGCGTCAGGATTTAATACCTGACGGCGTCACGTGTAAAATTCTAGAAATTTTGCGAGTTTTATTTTTCTAACAGAGTCTTAAAAATTTTTGTTGATTCTTTAGTTTTATAAACTCCGGGAAATCTGCAAACATTCATTCCACAAGCATTATATCTTACATCGCTTTCTAGGATTTGTTAGTATATATAGATTGCCACCGATTTTACGCGAGGTTGCCTTGATTGTTTTCTCAGGTTTAACAGGTTATATACGACAAGAAGATGATTTATATCTCTAGAAGGGAAGCTTTGAACGTTCATTTTCTTGGCGGAAGATCTAACCTTGTTGACACACTATCCACACCGAACGAATTAGGGGAGTATTTGTTTTCATTCTTTTACCTATTTTACTTTTACATTCTTTAATTGAACATTGGGGACAATGTGCATCCTAAGTGTAAGGGGAGGGTAAATGATTATACCTTAGAGGATACTATTGCACTTGAGTTTGTTTGTTTGATGGTAGGTGTGTCATAAAACTAAGAGAAATACTTGTTAGTGTAATTTTAGCGCCAAATTTAAAATTTTTTACAACATTTAGGAGTGAAACTTTAGCCCTAACAAGCGTCTCATGGATAGGAGTCGTATGACTAGCACAAAACCGTACCATTCAGAAAAAATTTCCACCCAAATATGTGAGGTTCACCTTTAGATTTGATAGGAAAAGCATTCATTATTAGTGCTTATAAGTGTACCGGTAGCATTTAGATTCCAGAACTTGCGTTAGTGATGCATCCCGAGACCGCTGGTGAGACTACATTCGTGTAGTAGGATTTACTACATGATAAGAGGCATTAGGATCACCCTTGTGTTAAACCCGTACCATAATTACTTGACCAATTAAGTCATATTACTTGACTAGTAAAGTCAATTAATTTTTCCCACACCTTAGCGTTGTACTCATTTTTAGTACACGAAACCCCTAGTACACCCCTATGAGCCTATCTTTTCGTTTCTAACTTTAAGCATCTTACTTAAAGGAAGAATTTGTACAACCCACCCAAATGTGCAACCAAATCGCCTTAGCCTTCCGTGTATGCACTCATCTTTAGTGCATTATT